>CACRXK020002246.1:16307-45043 GCA_902702795.2 Paramuricea clavata
CTGCGATCCTCGGGAAGGAACGCGAGGCTCTGGGATAATCCGTTTCAGGGAGGAATCTGATTGGCCGTTGAAATGGAATGCGTAGTTCAATCTTAGCCAGAATTCCTGGCTTCCGGCAACGGATTATCCCAGAGCCTCGTGTTCCTTCCCGAGGACCGCAGGCTCGGGGAACGAGATTGAAACAATCATTTGTAAATTGTCGAGACAAGTACTCAGGGCGGGCTGGCTTGCGAGGTTGACATGCGCACTGAGTGAAGCACTTCTAATGGTATGGTGCTTCAGAAGACAGTCGATATTTCTTAATCAATTTAGTCGAGAATTTAGTTTAAGCTTCTGCATTTTGGAATATATTTTTTTGGAATGACATTTTGTGTTTGACTACTTTGTACTGGGGAACGTTTTTTTAACAATTTAGAATACTGACTCACGTACAACAGAAATTAATGCTGAATTCTTTATAAGGCATATTGTAAGCACTGGACTGGACTATTGGTTTGGAATGGACTTAAAATTTTCTTTTTACAGTAAGATGTTCGCATAAATCCTCACATTTATCGCGAGAAACAACTAAAAGGAGCTTGATGGGTCCAATAGAACAACTTGCGTCGCCCTCGGCAACAGAATGCATGCTGCTTAGGGACCGGTCATTATTTATGGCGGGGGGTGGCACCGAAGAGAAAAGGGTTGGGTAAACTAAATTTTGAGTAAGTAAAAGGTTGGGTAAATAAAAAACAAAACAACTCAAGGGTTGGGTAATAAAAAATTATTGTCATTTCCAAAGCATAACTCGCTTAAATATTGGAGACTGAAAAGCAATGTTAACAGTCATATGCATATGTCAATACAATATGTGAATCAATCAGAGTCACTTTCTTGATCATTTTCCGATTTGTTGGGAGACAAATGGTGTCTCCAAAGAAAGTACTGTACATGTGCAGACAACATGAAACTTTAGACTGCAGAAAATTGCACAATCCGTTATCAAACTCGTGTCACAGAAGTGGTAAAGGACATGTGTGACAACTGAATGGTATCCTTTTGTAAAGGTTTTGGCCAGGGTTGGGTATTATTTTTTAATTGATATCTGAGGTTGGGTAATCAAATTTTTGACTTTTTAATGGTTGGGTCAGCAAAATTTTTGCCAGGAAAAACATTTCTCTTCGGTGCCACCCCCCACCATAAATGACCCGTCCCTTAGGGAGCATTTCGGGCAGGTTCGGAAAATTCACGTTTCTATAAATATGGCCCGCAAATTTGCACCGCCCGCAAATTTGCCCGGAAAAGGGCCTGCGGAGGAGGTAGGAACACGGGCGCTCATGCTTTATCTATTACTTGTAATATTTATATTACACGAGCGTTGATTGGTCGAGAAGCGTATTTCCAGAACTGTATACATAGAAACTGTATACATATAGGAAATGACGAACATATCAAGAATGATACGGTAAACCACGTATATAATATATAACATTTGTACGGTAACTTCAATGAAAATTTGTTCATGGGAAGTGCTTTTGCATTGTATTTTCATACTTGTTATTTTGTTTTCACAAAACTCACCCACTCAATCATTGCATTCGTTCGTTCGATCATGTTCACATACCGTAAGTTTTAAACAATCGCTTTCAAAAGAAATCTGTCGAACATGAATATATGATTATTGAATATGCACCCCCCCCAATTATCGGTCTAGCTACAGCCCTGTATACTCCATATAAGAACTGAAAGAGAATAACATACCGGCTTAAACAGGCTTGACCGAAGTGGATAATCAGGTCAGCTTTCACATGTTCAGCAGCAATTTCATCCACACAGCAACTAAAACCATATATTATATAAGACAGTCTATATATTTGCTAATACTTCTCAACAATAGACAATTCCAATTATAGACTAATTTTAAAACTAGGCAAAGAGATGCAAATAAATCACGCAATACAAAACTCAAAAGTATACAAAATTTGCAAACTTTGCAATGCTATATTTTCCGCATTTTACAACATTTCGCAACCAAACGTTGCAATTTTGCTCATATTAGTATGTGCGCTTTGCGGGAATATAGTTTTTTTGCCAACTAAGATAAAAAAATTACGTCCTTTGTAGGCTTGCATGGCGATAAAACATATTATAATACTATTGTTTGTGGAAACACCACATAAAATCTAGCTATTACTGCAAAGTTTTCGATCCGTAAGCCCGGATCTTCATCAGTGCTAATAATGATCTCCATCAGTGCATACATCTGGTATGGTCTATCATCTGTGATATTATTAGCACTGATGAAGATCCGACCTTACGGATCGAAAGCTTCGAGTAATAAATTTACGCGGTGTTTCCACAAACAATATAGTATTATATAAAAAAATTAGTCTATAATGGTAATTGTCTATTGAGCAGTGCTATTTCTGGTATGTTCAATCATTTTAGGGTGGCTCCTGTTTTTGCGATGTTTTTGCAATCATTTTAGGGTGGCTCATGTTTTTGGAAAATTTACGATTTCACACAATGAAGGGGGGGAGGGGGGGGGGGGGGGGGATTTAAAAACATGTATGCCAAAGCAGTTTCGGTGTCCGTTTAAAGCTCTAAGTTATGCAAATCTTTCAGAACATGGGTGACTTGATGAAAGAGTCCCGAGTTGTACCATTTGGCTGACCGATTATATTATCAATTAATCATGTCGATTCGCTAATTCGCGTTGTTGTTTAATGTATAGTTATAACTATCAATTCTGATTGTTTAAAATATATTATCAGTAGAGCTGTAAGGAATCCTACACAGATTGACGTATAAAATGTGTATATGTTGTGATTTAGTCAGTGACCATAAATTATAAAACGTTCATAAGCATACCTTCCGTAAGAAGTGTCAGCCAAGATATAAGTCTTACAATTTATTTTCTCTTCAACAAGTTGGGCAACTCTCGCTGAATCACATAAGTGCGCATCCGGAAATTGAAGTGCTACCTTAATAAAAATTAACCTAATTAATTTACTAAATTATTAATTTAATCGCCTCTGTAGACAGCGACACTCATCTAGCCGGGACAACTTGTCCTGATTTGCTATTTTGCTCCGAGGCAACTTTGTCCCGGCAGGGTCTGAATTTTTTTCAGTATCCAACTGGGATACCAGAATTCAAAGTATCAAAGTTCTAACATCCCTCTGAGAATCCAGTATCCCACTTCTGGATATTGGTTAGGATTATGATAGGTTTTAGCATATATTTCTGACCCATCCAAATATGTAGACAGTATATGTCTTTCATTGATACTTGTATCAATAAAAACAGGAGACTCATCATTGACCACTGATGTCATTGACCAAGTTGATATCATAAATCCAGACCTTCCAAGTCTGCATTCTGCGTGAGACACACACATTTTAAGGATTTCTCACGCTCACATGCAAAGAAAGTAAGTTCTCATACTTTTTACGAACATCTTAGATTCGTGTATATTTTTACGTTAACTTTATTGATTTTGTTTAGTTAAAACGTATATGTGTGAAAAAAATTAAATTACCATAAAACATTAAAAACTCAGGATGATGACACAATAAACAAAATAAAACTTAATTTCATATGTATAAATTTAGCCAGTCTTGAAAATGTGATTTTCAAAATTTTCTGTGGAACACCTGCATTGCCTTCCCTCCACTCAGGTCCTTCTTTATTTAACACAATATATAGTGCACAAAGCATGTACGTTCAATTTTTTTAAAAATACAATTGGGAGAAAAATCCTCACATTAGCCATTCCATGCCAAGTTAAAGTACAATATTGAACTGTCTGGACCAGCGTCGGTAGTGCCAATAATAACAAGGTTTTGTTGGTAAGGGACTGGTCATAATTTAGCAGGAGGGGTGGGGAGGTGGAAATAGTGGGGGTCACATATTTTATAGCCAGGAAAAAGGGGGGGGGGGTCATAAAATATTAGACAGTTTATGAAGGCGGAGGGTCTGTTGTTTTAGTTCAATTAATTGTTTTATACATGCCTTCTTACATTTTGTTTGAGTTGCATTGAAAAAAATTGATTCTTTATGAAACTTAAAATGAAAAGTTATATAAATCACTGTGTTCAATCAAATTTAATGACATTCAAGAGATCGGCAAATCAACGTCAGAGGAGGATCAAGCTAAGCTTGACAAAACTAAAGTTTTATAATATGACTATACTGACACAAGAAAGAGAGAGAGGGGGGGGGGCATTGTTTTTCCGGGTTATGGCAATGCAGGGTGACAAAATATCATTCCTTCAAATTTTGAATTACACCTCGCCACCCCCCTGCTAAATTATGAGCAGCCCCTAAAGCCCTGGGCAAACTAGGAAACATTGTTGCGGAAACATTGTTTCCTGCCATTGTTTCGCCATGTTTCCCAGAGTGGGCAAACACTAGGAAACATTAGTGAGAAACATAGGGAAACATCAAATGTTTCTGAATTTGCTAGGAAACATTTTTGCTTCTCGGGAAGCAAATTTTGTTTCCACAACAATGTTTCCACGGGTGGGCAAACAGGGAAACATTTGAGGAAACATCGAGAATCACAAATGTTTCAGCAAACAATGTTTCCTAGTTTGCCCAGGGCTTAAGGATGCAACTTCTAGCTGTACCTCAAAAATATGAGAATTTTGACATATGGAGCAAACGCCCTTTGTCTCCTTATATTTTTGAGGTCGGGAATCTTCGAGTTAAGCCCTTCGAGTTAAGCCCCTCGAGTTAAGCCCTTTTCGAGTTAAGCCCCGACCACGCCCTGTTTTGCCATGACCACGCCCTTTTTCAAAAAGGGCTTAACTCGAAGAACGAAACACGATTTGGGTTATTCGAGTTAAGCCCCGGGGCTTAACTCGAAGTTTGACAAAAAAGTTGTTGCTCGAGTTAAGCCCCGACTATTGAAGTATGTCAACGAGTGCAATATTAAATTGTCAAATTTTCAATACAAAAAGGCCAAAACACAGAAATTTTCCCAAAAAGAACTTATATATCGCTAATGTAATACTAATATCAAAAACAAACACAACTATTATCGTATTTTAGGTATACTTTAGGTTTTTCATATTAACTTAATATTAAATTTAACGACAGGTATAAATTACTTTTAGTGGATCGTTTATCCACAACAAAACAACAAAACAATATTTTAATTATAAAGTAGATAGAATCCTAACTCGTTCCTTTTGTTTCAATGTGCACAATATCGACAAATTAACAGTTTTACTGTAACAGAAACATCTATTAAGAACATGATCGAAAATGACAGCACGTAAAAACTAAAGAAAAAGGGAGGAAAGGGAAGGAATTTCGGTATAGAATGATCTGTCTTTGACAACTTGCGCCCAGAGACTCGCGCCTCATACGCACATGTACAGTAATTTTATTAGCCAAATGGTTACGAATCACGAATGGTTACATTTGGGTAAACAAATTATCACGGGGAGAAATTGTTATATTTGAGTAAAATACCCAAATGTAACAATTTATCCCCGTAATAATGGCGCTACGTTGACTTGTATTATTAAAAAGGGAATATTTCCTGAGCGATTAGTAATTTTATAAACGAAATGGTGACGTAGCGCCATTATTACGGGGATAAATTGTTACATTTGGGTATTTTACTCAAATGTAACAATTTATCCCCGTGATAATTTGTTTACCCAAATGAAACCATTCGTGATTCATAACCATTTGGCTAGGCGTGAGTCTCTGGGCGCAAGTTGTCAAAGACAGATCATTCTATACCGAAATTCCTTCCCTTTCCTCCCTTTTTCTTTAGTTTTTACGTGCTGTCATTTTCGATCATTTTCTTAATAGATTAGTTTTGTTCAAGGTGATGGGAGAAGGTTGTACCTTTTTTGTTACAGTAAAACTGTTAATTTGTCGATATTGTGCACATTGAAACAAAAGGAACGAGTTAGGATTCTATCTACTTTATAATTAAAATATTGTTTTGTTGTTTTGTTGTGGATAAACGATCCACTAAAAGTAATTTATACCTGTTGTTAAATTTAATATTAATTTAATATGAAAAACCTAAAGTATACCTAAAATACGATAATAGTTGTGTTTGTTTTTGATAATCGTATTACATTAGCGATATATAAGTTCTTTTTGCGAAAATTTCTGTGCTTTGGCTTTTTTCTATTGAAAATTTGACAATTTAATATTGCACTCGTTGACATACTTCAAAAGTCGGGGCTTAACTCGAGCAACAACTTTTTTGTCAAACTTCGAGTTAAGCCCCGGGGCTTAACTCGAATAACCCAAATCGTGTTTCGTTCTTCGAGTTAAGCCCTTTTTCAAAAAGGGCGTGGTCATGGCAAAACAGGGCGTGGTCGGGGCTTAACTCGAAAAGGGCTTAACTCGAGGGGCTTAACTCGAAGGGCTTAACTCGAAGATTCCCGACCTCTATATTTTTCAGGTAGTTTCATCCCTACTAACGAAAGCAAGTTAAAAAAACCGTCATTTTTGGACCAGGAACTGGTCCCCAATCGCTGCTAATCTTGTTGTTGTTGTTGTTGTTGTTGTTGTTGTTGTTGTTGTTGTTGTTGTTGTTGTTGTTGTTGTTGTTGTTGTTGTTGTTGTTGTTGTTGTTGTTGTTAGGGGGCGACGCTCTTCGAAAAAACCCTAAGGCTCCGTCATTACTTGTCCAATCGGAATGAAACTTGACATAATTATTCTAAGCAATATTCCGCATTTGATTTTTAATTTTTGACTTTAGAAGCGAAATACAAGCAATTTTTTTACTGTATTCGTGGCAATTAATATATACATATCATTAATATTCAGCAAATATATCAGCAAACGCAAATGATAAGAAAGACATTGTCTTTTCTATTGTTCGTTGTGAACACAATCACAATAGTCTAAAGCTTCTCAAGAATGTGGACGGCTAATTATAACGATTAATTATAAGCGTTAAGACTTAAGTTGACTAATTTAACACGCTGGCTTAGTTTCTCGAAGCGCAGAGGAGTACTATACTCCTATCTGGCTATCATACTGTATAATATTCATAGTCATGCATGCATAGCCAGAAAATCGCGAACCATAAAAACAAAGACATGTCAATTTGTTTTTAGCACAAGCATGCAGTTATGAAGCCATTACCAAGCGAAATGAACTGCATTAACCTATACTATAGCAACAATTCAGATAATTTGTTACCTCAACTTAAGTCCCGTTACACGGCACGTATACACGACTGTAGCTGCAATATTTTGCAATGGCACGCACGGCACGGCAACATTTGTTACGGCAAAAGTTAAATTTAGACACGACATGTTTAGTCTTAATATTGTGGGACATTTAACTTATCTAATTCCAATACGAGTTATATAGTTACTTTTGAAAACTGCGCATTTAGTTATCTATATGCTTTGTCCAGATTTACACTCATTTATACACGGCATGACTAGACACATTTTTTGCTCGGATAAAGTTTATCTTGCATGACCAAATTAAAGCAAAACATTTAGCGAACTCAGTCTACGCTGCCATGCAATTTTGAGACTAAAGTGTCTAGTTATTTGTTTATCAAGTCAAATCTCGAAGGTTTTGAACATTTAACGATTTGCACAAGATCGAAACTGGGTCACGCAGTTCCTGGTCCACTATAGTACGATCGTACTTGTTTTTTAAATCTCTCAAACTACCCTCTAGGAAAATTGAAGATAAATACCCCCTCCATTGGATAACCAGACCCTTCAATAAGGGAGGGTACACATATTAAATGGAATGGCCCAATGTGAGCAGGAGATATGAAGATATATATATATATATCAGTATCCTGAGTCAACAACTTGTCGCATGGCAGTTAAAATAGCTGACTTATCAAATCAGTTAAGATTAGACAAATTGCAACTCAATCTAGACACAAAACTGAAGTCGGCTATTTTTTGAGATGCGAGTTGGGAACTGCAAGTTACAAGCTGGCTGTCGGAAACCGTCAGAAAGCTTAGAAATAAATTCGGAATCACTTCGAAATTCTTCGGAACCCAAAGTTCCGAATGATTGCTGGCTAGCCTCGCTTTGAATGAGGCTTTGAAAGTATTTTTTTACTTAATAAATATTAATGACCTTTAAAGTTAAGTTCCCTGTAATTAAATTTGTTTCAACACAATAAAGGGCATTTTCCACTTCAGCCATATCGTACCGAAGCGTAGCGTTTCTTTGTTTCCTGAACACTAGAGTGGAACTAATGAGTAATGACTTCAACACAAAAAAAAATATGCTATGACACGTTACGATACGGTTGAAGTGGAAATCAGCCTTCACTTGTTTGTTTACTTTGTTAAGCCGGTTACAAACAAGCAAGTTTTCTATGACAGAAGTTTTATGTGACAAGTTTTATTTGGCAAGTGCATGTGTGTATATGCAACAAATTTTATATGACAAGTTTTCATATGACAAGTTTTATTTACTGGTGTAACATGTCAACAAGTTTACTTAGTAGCCAGCTGCCTCTCTCGTCCGCAGAGGCTTTAGTTGGCTATGAGGCGGGGTGAATAGGGGTATACAAATCCGCTGATCCGCCCAAATTTGAAGCAAAATCTGTGATCCAACAATGGTCTTGTCTAAATTCGGATCCGCTAAAAGCTCTACTATGAAGTCACAATCCAGGATCCAAACTAAATTGTAAGCTAAATCCACAATCCGAGCCAAAATATTAGATAAATCCGCAATCCGCTGTATTAATAAGATCCGCAAATCTGTGTAAAATATTCGCCAGATCCAAAATCCGAACAATTTTTTCTGTGAAATCCGACGATCCGAAAACCTATTCACACCCCCCCCCATAATTACGATTAGTATTGAGATGCATTTCACTGCACCTTACATGGCGGATCTTGGAACACGAGCGGAGCCGCTAGGCGAAGGAGCGCAGTCAACTAAAGCCTCTGCAGAGGAGAGAGGCCAGCTGCAATGTAATAGACAAAGTACAGCGGACAATGCGAGAGCGTGCGAAAAGACGCTATTTTTAATCACATCAAATGCTCAGGTTACTTTGACACGTTTTCTTTGTTGACCCATACAGACGAACAAAATTTGTACTTTGACAATTTTTTCTATGACAAGTGCACTTGTTCAAAAGCTAGCATGCTAACTTTTGAACAAGTGCACTTATCATAGAAAAAAATTGTCAAAGTTGCACGTACAGACGAGCAAATAAAACTTGTCACATAAAAACTTGTCATGGAAAACTCGCTCGTCTGTAACCGGCTTTGGATCCATTGGCATGTTCAAGAATTTTTAATAATTATATTCAAAATCAAAGTATAAGTTCATATTTGCTGTTTCCGTGTTCAAATCAAGTAGTTATCCAGAGCATTTTGTGCTTTCTATTCTTAAAATGATTTTACATTAGTAAGTATGACCAGACACCAGCTCAGTTTGTTTATATACTGTAGCTATTTTCGTTTGTAAAATTGAATATTCTGAACACTCAGAACCCTAAATTCAAGTCCTTTTCATTGGTAGTACAACTGAAGTTAAAATAACAAAGTTAAATTCCCATCCGCCAGGATGCCATACAGTTTTCAATTTCATTTCTTTAGTGTAATGTAAACACTTGGGTCGGTTGTTCAAAGCTAGGTTAGTGTTCCCTGGATTAAAATTAAACCCGATATTATTAGAAATTAACAATATACTCGCAATTTGCAACTTGCACTATAGACAATCTCCACAAAAACTCACTTAGTTTATTCAACATTTAAAAAGTTAAAAACCCATACTTAGTCATACCATGGATTGGTCTGCGTTATATTCTGCGTTAGCAAAATTCTGCGTTAGCAGAATCTATATTCTGCGTTAGCTATATTCTGCGTTAGCAAAAACCAAGTACCAGATTTGGATCATGACAAATACTTAGTATTCCGGGATAAAAATTCAAATAATGTGGCCAAATTTCGACATTGTCTAAATAACATTAATTGGTATAACTTAGATGGATTTTATGATCCATTACTAGCGTATGATAGTTTTTTTAATAAATATCGTGAAACCTATAATAATTGTTTCCCATTGAAAAGAGTAAGAAAAAGAAAATATGCTTTAACAAAACCGTGGTTGTCCAAGGGTCTCCTTAAATCAATAAGACGGAAGAATAGACTGTATAAACGATACTTAAATTCCCCTAGTTCTGAAAATGAATTGTCGTATAAAACATACAGAAACAAATTGAATCATTCTTTAAGATTAGCTAAACGGATTTATTACGATAAACAATTTGATTATTTCAAAAGTAATATTAAAAGATCTTGGAAATTAATAAATGAAGTTATTAATAAGAATAAAGGTTCTAGAAAACTTCCAGCAATTTTTAATTTAAATGATACAGACATATCAGATCCAGTCGAAATTGCTAATCATTTTTGTGATTATTTCAATAATATTGGTTATAACTTAGCCAAGAAAATTCCCGATGCTAATATTTCACATCGAACTCATTTATCTGGTACTTATTCCAGTTCAATATCACTAAATTTAGCTACCCAGCTGGAAGTATCGGATATAATTAATTCACTACGATCCGGGACTGCTGCTGGTTATGATAATATTCCGATATCTGCCTTGAAGGATTCTGTTGACTTAATCTCAGGACCACTTGCTCATATAATTAATTTATCTATTTCTTCGGGTTATTTTCCTGATAATATGAAAATCGCTCGTGTTATTCCCCTATTTAAATCCGGTGATCGTAGGATTTTCCAAAACTATAGACCCATATCGATCTTACCAATATTTTCAAAAATACTTGAAAGAGTTGTTTACAAGCGGGTTATGGAATACATAAACATATTGGATATTCTTTTTCACAACCAATATGGCTTTAGGAAAAATCATTCAACTTCTCTTGCTTTAACTTACTTATGTGATAAAATAACATCGGCAATAGATAGAAAGCAGTTTACAGTTGGAATATTTCTTGATCTTTCTAAAGCTTTTGACACGGTAAATCACAGTATATTGCTTGATAAACTTTATCACTATGGTATCAGGGGAGTAGCTTTCAATTGGATGAAGAGTTATCTTAGCAACCGTGTACAATTTGTTCAATATAATGAAACCTTTTCTTCAAAGTCGATTATCCAGTGCGGAGTGCCTCAAGGTTCTATTCTTGGGCCACTCTTATTTCTCCTCTATATTAATGACTTAAGTAATGTTTCCAATATCCTTGAATTGATTTTGTTCGCCGATGATACCAATATATTTTTTTCTCACCAAAAATTTTCATCTCTTGTAAATACTGTTAATTGTGAAATTGACAAAATATCTGAATGGTTTAAAGCCAATAAGTTGTCGTTAAATATAAAGAAATCTAACTACGTGATATTTAAATCGAGACAAAAAAGAATTGATATTGATTTATCTTTGAAAATAAATGATCATCAAATCACTAGGGCAAAAGAGGTTGTTTTCCTTGGAGTTATTCTAGATGAACATATTTCCTGGAAACCTCATATTTCTTACGTTGCCAGGAAAATATCAAAATCTGTAGGTATTATATACAAAGCGAGTTTTTTCCTGTCCAAATCTACTTTACGTAAGTTATATTTTTCTCTAATCTACCCTTACTTACAGTATTGTATAACTGTATGGGGTTCTACGTACCCCACTAATCTTAATCGTATTATTCTACTTCAAAAGCGTATTATTAGGATACTCGATAAACAACCATTTGATGCACATACTGATCCGCTTTTTATTAAGTTAAAAATTCTTAAGTTCGATTGGATTTATTTGCATCATCTTGGAAAATTCATGTATCAATATCACAACGGCTTACTACCTAGAAGTTTTGACAATTTCTTCCTACCTGTGAACCAAGTTCATAATTATTTCACACGGTCGACTAATCTGTATCAATTATCGTTCTGTAGGACTAATATTAGAAAATTTTCTGTCTCTTATCAAGCTCCTAAATTTTTTAATTCATTAAGTGATGACATACGAAGTGCACCTAGTATTACGTCATTCTCTTCTAAATTAAACAGTTTTCTATATACATTGTGATATTGACGTTTGTGAGTGTTTTTATTTTTTGTGATTGGTTACTTTCTTTTTTTCTTTTATTTCTTTCTCGTATTTAATTCTGTGTTTGGATTTATATTCTGTGTGACTGACCACTGATCTATCAGCTTTAATTGTGTGAAAAAGGAGCCCAATATAAAATAAGCCTCTTGGTTTCATTTTGGGCTACCTTGCCTTTATTTCTTTATATTGTTATATAAATATTTTTTGTTTGTGTGCGTGTGTGTTAATCGTAATTATTATGTATATTCATTTGGCAAAATAAATTTGATTTGATTTGAAGGTGGTGTGCACGGCACATGTGCCCGGCTAATATATTTACAAGTATTTTGGTGCACATTTTGTCAAATGTGCGGTGCACAAAAAAGTGTCATTCCATACTAGTTTGACCACAGGCGGCCCAATCTCGCAAGGGTCAGTATAGACTTATAGTATAAATGTATATTATAGTAATGTATATTATAGTAAAATATGTCATAAAATATAAATTTTAAAATGAAATTGACTTGCCTATTTGATAGTGTGTGTTCTCCTTTTATTCCTCCTTTGTTGGACTAATATTTTCCGAGACTTTGTACTTGATGTTACTAGTATACATGAAACATGATAAAGGCTAATGATTTCCGATCGTCGATCCGATGGCACGGCACTTTGAATAAAAAATTCTCATACTCAAATCGCTTAAATATTCTCCAAAAAAATTCGCCAGCATGCACAACAGATGCCGTTCTTCGAAAATACGGAGATGTACAAGTTTTGGACCATATTTTAATAATGGAAATCAAAACCCATTTTATATTGAACTTGCCCAGGCCGAAAATTACTACGTAGTACGGCGAACGTCTGTGCAACCAGGCCTCCTTTACCGTTGGATTTACAGGGGGGAAGCAGATATTTCCGGTAACAGCCAGCCAATCGCAACCGTGATAGCGACTGTTTACATTATTTGAAATTTGATATTCAAAATAAAAACTCCTTCAAACGGATACTGTATAAAACTCGAGATGTTGTCGAAGAAAAGAAAACTAAAGGACGGAGATTGTAGGAATTTAAGGAAGAAGAAATATACAGCAGCTCTTTGTTGGAAAGCATGGTAGAATATGACACTTTAATTCGAAATATGATCGTTAATATATTAGTGGCATCCTCCCCCCTGTAAACCCAATGGTAAAGGAGGCCTGGTTGCACAGACGTTCGCCGTAGTAATTTTCGGCCTGGGCAAGTTCAATATAAAATGGGTTTTGATTTCCATTGTTAAAATATGGTCCAAAACTTGTATATCTCTCCGAAGTATCTCCGTATTTTCGAAGAACGGCATCTGTTGTGCATGCTGGCGATTTGAGTATGAAACTTTTCGATTCGAAGTGCCGTGCCGTCAGATCGACGATCAGAAATCGTTAGCCTTTATCATGTTTCATGTATACTAGTAAGGGACCATTGACAAATAGATTTCGTCCCGCATCACGGACTTGGGCCGCGATGGGGGGGGTAGATTAGAATCAGCGATTACAAAATATTTGGGACGAAAACTGACTTTAGAAATATAATACGAAGATCAGAAGGAAATGTAGTACATTTTAAATAATATACTCACAAAAAGTTCGCAAAAAGCGGACAAAGCTCAACAACAATACTTCGTTTGATATTTACATTTCGAAGTACATAACCTATGCCGGTATGCCCGAACCCATTACGGTTAATTCCGATTTGATGTGTTGCCGCTGGAACAACTGATCGCGGCCGAATATTTTGTGTTGACTTTTCTGACTAAGTTCGCAGTTCAACACAACCTTTCTAGTTTCATTCAATCGGGGATATAGATATTGCATTTGTGGACAACAATCGGGTATTTATAACTTACAACTGCTAAACAATACAGAAACTAGTTTTTATTTATTACAAGCATTAGCTGATTGTAATGTTAAAAGTCAGCATTACATACTGTATTCTTGCCTAGATAGTAGACCGCTCACAGTCATATTTCGGATAATATTTTGGACCATAATTTCGATTCTCTTTGGATTTTTTACTTGTCCGCGATGAGGTAGGGGGTTCAAACAATCGCGGCCCAAGTCCGCGATACGGGACGAAATCTATTTGTCGACGGCCCCTAAGGGGCGACATCCATACTCACATTGCCACGCAAAACGTCATTTTCGTTTTGACCCACCCACCCAGTGATGAAAACGTCAAGTGTATATTGTTATTAAAACTATAAAAGGGAGACCTCAAAGGTGTTACCAGTGAGTAATAATGCTTCAAATCAATGCCCATGTAGTTTTAAATAATGATATAAATTAATACCTGTAATAAATATTTTTCGTATTTTCGCGGAAACTGATAACGTGTTTTAAACCCTTTGCCCTTTGGTACAGTGAAATACACAAATTCTTCAAGTTAACTTATACATATACATCCAAAATCATCTCTGCACATGTGTTCAATATTTTCTGATTTAAAAAAATTCAAACTGCCACGCAAAACGTCAAACTGACTTTTGAAAACCGACCCACCCACTCAAAACGTCAAAATGACGTTTTGCGTGGCAATTTGGGTATGGATGTCGCCCCTAACATCGAGTACAAAGTCTCGGAAAATATTAGTCCAACAAAGGAGGAATACAAGGAGAACACACTATCAAATAGGCAAGTCAATTTCATTTTAAAATTTATATTTTATGACATATTTTTACTATAATATACATTTATACTATATGTCTATACTCATTAATACTGACCCTTGCAAGATTGGGTCGCTGTGGTTTGACTTACTTTTGGCGATACAATCCCGCATTTCTTTATACAACCAACACATTTCTCCAAATCATAAAACTCGATTAATTCTCCATTATCTAAATAATCTTTCTCCTCTGTTGTACTTGTTAATACAAATTGATTCTCGTTTATATTACTGCTGAATTGACTGCTAGAGATAACCAAATTTTCCGCCATATTTGAAAGATACGATTTAATGACGCTTACATGACGTTTTGCGTTCTTAGCACAGTGCTTCCACTTTGACGGAAATTTCCTTTTGAAAAAGTTTGAAAGGAAATTTTGACAAATTGGAAAAAGAATAAATTGTGGCAATCAAAGTCACAGAATAGAGGAGTCAAAGTGATGAACATAACTGCCAAGCCTAAGAAATAAAGCGTTAATATGCCCTTTTATGCCCTTATCATTAGCAAAAACTGTACTGACGATAAAAGCAATTAAAATATTGTAAATAAAAGATAAAAGTTAATTATATAATTCAATTCACTTTCAAACAGGATTTTTCAAGAGGTTTACTTTATTTTTAACAACGTTTCGGACAGTTTTTGTCCGTCTTCAGGTTATTGAATTATATAATTAATGATGACCAAAGGTGAAAGTTTTAGAAGAATAATTAAAAGATAAAAGTATTTGGAGATTTCTTATTGTACATATTTTTTCTACTTTGTCTTTGATGACGTAACAATTGTTTAATTGTAATAAATGACTCACATTGGCAAATAAAAACCTCGATTTTATATTTGCTTCACAATCTAAGATAAATGTTGTAAAGAAATACCTTGGTATATATTCTTACAAAGAAAAACCGAGCATTGTTTTGAAGCAATTATGCTAAATGGCTCGTTCCTCGACAGAAGTCGAGAAATATGGCTACGAAGACTACCGATTTGAGAAACATGTCGACGAAAATTTTCATTGTTCCATCTGCTACAATGTTCTTAAAGAACCGAGGATGTGCAGAAATAATGAACACGTCTTTTGTCTCGCCTGTATCACTCAACATTTGAAGGTAAATTCTCAAACCTGTCCTGAATGTAACGAACATTTGAGTGTATATACTCTTTGTCGACCGCGGTTAGTGAATAATTATTTATCGAAGCTGAAGATTAATTGCGATTATGCCAGTCGAGGATGTGCTCGGTTTATTTGTCTTGAAGATCTCGAAAATCATGTTGCAAGTTGTGGTTTTGCTCCTGTGTTTTGTTCAAATGAAAATTGTGGCATGAAGATTAACAAGCAAGAGAGAGACCATCATGAGATTGTGGTTTGTGAATATAGGAAAATGAACTGTCACGACTGCGAACAGATACAGGAACTTGTGGGGAAATTGGAAGGAAGTTTGATTGATAAGATGCAGAGAAATCATGTTGAAATGGAAAAGGTTGTGGGAAAATTGGAAGGAAGTTTAGTTGAAATGAATAAGAAGTTCATTGGAAAAGTGGAAGGAGCAAGAGATGATGCAAGGCAGGAAATAAAACAAGTGAAGAATGAAGTAGAAGAAGTTAAAGAAGAAGTAAAATGTGTGAAAGCAAATGTTTCCAAAGTGAACAAGGACATGGATGAAGTCAAAGCCATGATGAGTCAAATGCTAACAAAGTTAAAAATGCCCGAACTGCTGAACAATCTACCATTTCCAACTGAGGGAGTATTAAATACACCAAGAGGAGATATTTTGATAGCAGGTGGCAACGGACGTTCCAGTGAAACTGGAAAAAGTGCAGAAATATATTCCCGGGAGAGAAATTGTTGGTTTGAAGTGTCACCAATGAATGGAAGGCATATAAAAGCTTCGTCATTTATTTATGATAATCTGTTATTTGTTGTTGGGGGAAATTATTCTGAGATGATAGAGACCTTGGATCTCAATGACTTGCCCTTGAGATGGTTGGAATTTCCTGAAGAGCTGCCGTGTAAGAGTGATGCTCATCAAACAGTTGTTTGCGACCAGCGTATCATTCACATTGGTGGAGATTTATATACAAAAGGACGGTCCAATACGATTAGTGAACTACAACTTACCTCGCCACCAATTATGAAAGAATTCAGCCATATGTCAAAGTCGCGATATTGTCACGGTGCTGAGGTATTTGAAGACAAAGTCTTGATCTTTGGAGGAGTGAATGAGCATTCCGAAGTGCTTAACAGTGTGTTGGAGTTTGATCCAAAGAAGAATGAATGCAAAGAGATGCCACTGTTGCCATATCCTGTGACACGAATGGGAACGGCTCGTTGGAGAGATAGAGTCTATGTCCTTGGAGGTCGCGATAAGGATGGTCAAGTTCTGAATGATGTTATCATGTATCACTGCAAGACGGGCAAGACCTCATTCCTACCATCCATGCTGAAAAGGAGATCCGATTGTTGTGCAGTTGTTACAGGAGATCGAATTGTAGTCATGGGAGGTGAGAATGAGAAGTATGAAACTCTTAATTCTGTGGAGTGTTTTAATATGAGAGGTTCAAGATGGAAATATCTTCCTGCCATGAATGAAGCCAGGTGGGGTGCAGTTGCTGAAGCTTTACCTGCCAAAGGTTTGACATGATGACATCTGACATATATAACGATTTTTCATATATAAATAAACTTCATCAATTTTAATAATGTAATATTAAATGTATTTTAGCGGCGAAATAAATGTCAAAGGTCTGTCTCTGAAAAATGCCCACCCCCTGTTCACCCAGGCCCACTGAGTTCTGATCAAAACCATAAGCGACTCTCTATTAAAGCGTTACATTGTGGCTATTAGACAGGAGTAGTTTACTTGTCCCCTCCCCCCAGCCACCTCAAACCAACGTTGGATGCAATCTCGTTCCCCGAGCATGCCCGTTTGCAGGTTAAGGGTGGGCATAGCTCTGGATTCACGTTGGATTTCCAACATGAGCTGTACGCATGCTCGGCAATTGTTGCAAAATTAAACAAAGTATTTAGAATTTCTCTTAAGCCCTGTTTACACTATACCGGATTCGCTGGTCACGACATCTTCTTTTGCCGTTACGGAGCAATGGTTAGTAGCAAATACTTATTAGTTTGACAGAATTGGCATGTTTATTTGGGTCTCTGACATTAAAAATCTTCACAGCCTTTCGATACCTACAAAATTTGACCCACTCCGATAGCAATCCGGTATAGTGTAAACGGGGCCTTAGAAACGTCAACATGACTGCTTGCTAATTTCCAGGTTGTTGACAAGTTGTCAACGGCTAACGGCTTGTTGATAACTTGCTACAAGGTTGTTTAGCTCAACAGAGTAAGTTGTTCCAACAACTTACTCTGTACGACTCTCCTCTCCCGTCAACTGGTATAGCATAATCTGAGTCTTGCTTTACTGTGTCTATGTTCTCAAACGTATCGTTTTCCATTGTATTTCCAAACTCTTCGTGATCTGATGTTCTGCCTTTAAAAGAAAAGAAGTTATCATAAAGCCAGAGTCAAACGAAAACGACAGTTGAGAAGCTAGAGTTTGCATGAGAGTTGATGAGAGTTGAAAAGCGAGAGTTTGCATGAGAGTTGATGAGAGGTGAGAAGCGAGAGTTTGCATGAGAGTTAATGAGAGTTGAGAAGCGAGAGTATGCATGAGAGTTGATGAGAGTTGAGAAGCGAGAGTTTGCATGAGAGTTGATGAGAGTTGATGAGAGTTGAGAAGCGAGAGTTTGCATGAGAGTTGATGAGAGGTGAGAAGCAAGAGTTTGCATGAGAGTTGAGAAGCGAGAGTTTGCATGAGAGTTGATGAGAGTTGAGAAGCGAGAGTTTGCATAAGAGTTGAGAGCATCAGCCAACCCTCGTCAACTCTCATGCAATTCTTGTTCGAGTTGAGAGAACTCTCATGCAAACTCTCGCTTCTCATCCTCGATTGATCAAGGCTTAAGACTTCATGATCCGTCCCTAATATAGCGAGAGTTTGCATGGGATTTTTCTCAACTCTTGTGTATAATTAGCGCGCGTACCAAAAGCTCTCATCAGGGCGCTATAAAACGCTGTGCTTTAGAACAGGGGTTCGCATCAACTCTCATTTGGAAACTGAACAACTAGTTGGCGGTCAAACGCGGGCGAGAGTTGCGACCTCTACAGTAAAAAATTATTTCATTTGAATCTAGATATATTACATTTCTTGTGGTCTTATTAGCAGCTTTTAGAGGGTAAATGTATAACTTTGCTTTGAAAACCACAAATTTTCTTTTTACATTTAAATCCAAACAAATCACTCGAACTGACCAAATGACCAATTCCATACAACCTTCAGCGACCGATATTTTCATACTAGTTCACCACAACCTGTTCTGCATCCAAAAGATTCGCAATGGATCATTTTTGCCAATAAGGTCTGATCGAAAGGGATTCCATGTAGTAAAACCACCAAAAAAGTTAAAAAAAACTTGATTTCGTATATAGGGTATAAGTTTTTTGCCCGGTTGAGCTGGCATCTTGGATTTATTACGCAAGTGACGCCCAATGGTGGCGCCTTCCCTAGGTATGAGTCAGCAATCTAGATATCCTGTATCTATGGTGACCATGCAGGCCGGTTTTTTGTATCTGCGCGTTGCGTGTGTGCGTTAAACACTCAGGTCGACTAATTAGGGCTGTACATTTGGGCTGTACGTCTGCGAACAGGTAGCAAAACAAATATGGCGGCTCTCTACAGGGTTGACTGTTGATAAGTCAAAATTGTCCGATAAAACCTTTTTTATATCCTAGAAGATTGATTCTCTGACTTGTCTATTATTAAGTTATATATGGGATGTTAAATTTTGTTATATGATACATTTATAGTCCCAGCATTTAGTATTATGTTACGTTAAAATCTTGTTGTACGGTGCATTAAGCCCCGTTTGTACACTACGCTCAATTTTTGGTACGGCACGGATAAAATTGGTACCCGTACCACCCGGACTACCTATTTAGGTAGTCCAAGAACCAAAAAAGTGGTACGGTACCAAAATTGAGCGTAGTGTAAACAGGGCTTTAGTCACAGGACATCTTTGAATTATAGGATGACTTCATAAGTTAATAAAATTTCTTTTATTATTATTATTATTATTATTATTATTATTATTATTATTATTATTATTATTATTATTATTATTATTATTATTATTATTATTATTATTATTAGTGACCAGCGAGGTGGGCAGTTCACGCTCACGGCGCTCCTGTACTTTTTGAATAGTTCATGTAGTTTAACTGCACTAACATTAGTTTTGAGCTTTTGGAACTTCACCTTGAGTATGAAAGGGATCATTATGGTGCTTTGTGTGGTATTGATCGTCATTTTTGGGCAAATTTTGACCTGCAATGCAACGATATGTGAGTATTGTGGAAAGGATTTCAAATCGCTGGGCAGACATCAATGGCGTTGCAAATCACGAACTGGTGTCGGAAACTCACCTAATACGGAGAGAGCGTCTTCTTCAACATCTGCGGATAATAATACATGTACGGTAGGGTCGACTAATGTCGCAGGAGAAAGTTTTATGTGTTATTGTGGGCGTACATTTAATAGTTATCGTTCACTAAATTTACATCGCCGATCATGCTTTGTACAGAATAACCCGTGCTTTGCTGAACTGTTTGCTCAACAAGATGATAGCATTACTATTGCAAATAGTAATGAAAGCATGACCGAAGTTCTGTTTCCGACCGATAAGTTTAAAGTGTTATCAGGAGTAAAACTTCCTCGATCGGATCTTAGTTGGAAAGCAGCTAACGAGTTTTTTCAGTCGCAATTTAGTGTTAGACCAGAGCTGGGAGACTTGGATTCGGAAATTGTATTCATGAATAACGTTATCTGGTCTTACTTTAAAGATACATGTGGTTTGGTAAAGTCGGCTAATAAATTTGAACACTATAGAAGTATGTCAAAATCAAAGTTAAAAAAATGCTTAAAAGATTTAAAATCAAACGGAGGCAGCTTGGAGGAAATAAAATTTGTCAGTAAGTTATTGCGAAAAAGAATGCAGTCAAGCGTTAATGACCAGCGGGATTATGAAAATGAATTAAATGAGAACTTTTGGAAGTTTTGTAAAAATGAATTTGAAAACACTGAAGAGCTAGAACCAAACTTGAGCGAACAGTCGTGTTTCGACTATTTTAAGAACTTATTTAAGGAGAAAAGTAAAAGTCGTTTGTTTAATTGGCCGTCCTGGTTGAGTTCATTTCCATCCGCAAGTAAAGATTTCGACTTAGAATGTCCTACGTATCGTGAGATCTCTAAAATAATCAGAAAAATGAAAAGTCGTGGCTCTGCGTGTCCTTTCGACCAAATAAGCATTATTTCGTTTCAACGTTGTCCAATTTTAAGAACGCATTTATGGAGAATTATCTGTAAATGCTGGAACGAAAAAAATATTCCATCTGTCTGGAAGCACGCGGCGGCGATATTGATCCATAAAAAAGATTCAACTGAGGATCCTGCTAATTTCCGTCCTATCTGTCTATAGCCTGTTTTGCTAAAAGTCATAACATCATTGCTAAGGAATAGAATCTTTAAGTTTGTTTGCGAAAACGAATTTATTGAGTCGGGAATCCAGAAAGGTTTTTGGCCTGGAATTTCGGGGACTATTGAACATACGGAATTATTATTACATATTATTAACCATGCCAGAAATAAGCAAAGATCTCTTGTAGTTACTTTAATTGATCTGAAAAATGCCTTTGGTGAGGTACATCATAAACTTATACGAACTATCTTGACAGCTCATCACATTCCTGAAGAAATTATATGCTTTGTTGAGAATCTCTATTCTGATTTCAGTATCTCAATTATTACGAAAGGGTTCATTACGAAACCAATTCCAGTGCAACGAGGCGTGTTACAAGGTGATTGTTTATCACCCTTGTTATTTAATCTTTGTGTAAATTCTTTGATTCACACAATAAACGACGCGAAATTAAAATGTCTTGGCTATGTAAATAACGCAACGATGTACCCTAGGCACTGGTTTCAATTTGCGGATGACACAGCAATATTAAGTGCACATGAAGAGGACAATCAATTGCTTTGTAATGTATTTAATAAATGGTCAACGTGGGCGGATTTGCATATTCGTGTTGAGAAATGCCATACTTTTGGAATCAAGAAGCAATCCTCAAAAGCAATTCAATACCAACCAGTTATTATCATCTCGGGCAAGCGTGTACCGCCGATTGAATGCGAACAGGGGTTTAACTATCTTGGAAAGCAATTTAACTTTAATATGGAATGCGATCAGATCAAAGTAGAGATACTAAGTGAAATCGACGAAT
This sequence comes from Paramuricea clavata, assembly GCA_902702795.2. Lineage (NCBI taxonomy): Eukaryota > Metazoa > Cnidaria > Anthozoa > Malacalcyonacea > Plexauridae > Paramuricea > Paramuricea clavata. Next base: position 38,348 of record CACRXK020002246.1, read on the forward strand.
ATCTGCAGAAAATAGATCTTTTCCCCATGAATCCTTTTTCGAAAATCAGAATTATTCAGAATTATGTTTACTCAAAGCTCCGTTGGCGATTTTCTATATACCCCTTTACTGAGACCTGGATAAAGCAAAATATTGAGCCAGCTATTTCTAAGTATATTCGAAAATGGTTACAGATCTCGATTAGTGGCAATATTACTCATCTAAAACTACCAAAATCATATCTAGGGATTGACTTTTGCTCTGCTTCAGATATATATTTACAATGCAAACTTTCGGTTAGGCGCATATTGAAAACATCTAGGAACAGTGATATTCAACATCTGTATTCTGTAACATCTTCCAAAAATATTAATACAGATGAAATAATTGAGAAAGTATCATCAAATGTAACAAATGGATACGAACTGAAAACCGGAACAAATAAGTTATTGAAACAGCAAAGTACAAATGATATTTGGGCAAATTTTATTGCGCTAAAGGAACAAAGTATTATTATAAACTATCTAACTGAAGCGTGCAACAAGAAAATACTGCACTTTTGGCAAGAAATGGTTTGCAGACTACCCCGTAATATAACTTGTTTTGCAAGACGGGCTCTAGTGTTTAACTTGAGCAACAATTCTAACCTCAAGCGGTGGAACATTCGAGATTCTCCAAATTGTGACCTTTGCAACAAAATTCAAACACAGCTTCATGTTCTTTCATATTGCCCTGTAGCGTTACAACAACATCGGTATACGTGGAGGCATGATTCTATATTAAACACCATTCTTCATCACTTAAGGAGAGTGATGTCGGAAGACCTGGAGATTTTTGCCGATTGTCCAGACTCTGGCTTGAAATGTACGTCCAATCTGTTTCAAGGGTTAAGGCCAGATATTACGATTCGTTATAAAAGAGATTTGTATGTGATTGAATTGACTGTCCCATATGAAACGAACTGCATGATTGCAAGACGACGTAAACAAGAAAAATATCGGGCACTGCGATCACAGTTACTCGTACCGTGTGATAGATTTAAAGTTATAACTTTGGAAGTCACTACTCTAGGGTTCGTCACGAAGAGTATAGGCCAATTTCGTAGGCTATGTAGGTTGTTAAATTTGCAAGACGGTCGTATCATAACAAAATGTATGGAGGTTGCACTTCGTGCCACTTTCTACATATTTTGTAAGAGAAATAAGAACTGGTCTTGCCCTGAAAAGCTCAACTTCTATTAGCTACTAATGTGTGACAGTGTAGATAACGGACCTGCTTTATTCAGAGAACTGTTGTCTTATTTATTAAGTGTAGTTAGGGAAAATTTGGTCCATTACCAGAAATATGGGACATTTTGCTCCCGCTTTTGTAGTCAGCGGCTAAGTCCGTTTTATATGCCTAACATTGCCTAACATAAGTAAAACGACTTCGCATTTTACTCTGAATCTCCAATTCAAGTATTATTCAGCAAAAAATTGTGATTTTAAACTATATTTTGCAGTTTTTGCTGAGCACTTCCGGTATTTTGACCTTTAACCCCGCAAATTTTTATCAAGACTAAAAATATCGCAAATATCCTAAAAAATCCTAAAATATCCCTGTGTTTTTACGTGTGAGAGCCTGGATCTAGTCTTGCAAAATAAACAAGAAACATCGCTGTTCGAAACAGCTCAAATTTGTATTAAAACTTGTCGTTTTTGGATATTAAGATGGCCTAATGGCGACATACAAGAACCGTAAAAAGGCCAACTTTTAAACGATTTTGGAACCGGTTTGTCGTGGATTAACTAGCATTGTTTTTGGATAAATTAACTGTTTGAACATCGACAATTACATCGCGAAGTCCACAGCTTGAATCGCCCGAAAGGATACTACATTATTCGACGGATATCTATCTGGTGTATAAGCGATTTACTATAAAATTACACTATCAACTCGATGGAATTGCCAGTGGAAGTACGTGTATCTGGGGAACCACCTAGACGTAAACAAATGCTAACAAACTTTATGTAGAAATGTTGCTTGTTCATGTCGTTGTTATTATCGAAGTCCACAGTAATGAAATATTTAAACAAAGTAGGTTAAAATTTTATATTTTTGTCAACTCCTATACTGTTTATAGTAATTTTCGGTCGCCATATTAAGGCAAAGTGCGCATGTCCATCGCCATCTTGTCCCAAATTTCTGGTGATGCTGGACTCATAAATGTATGACTATATGGGTCAGGCTATGTAATTGATTTGTAAAGGTTTAAAAAAATTATTACTGTCGGTCGTGGAGTTCTTCAAGGAGATTGTCTTAGTCCTCTAATTTTTAATATGTGCATCAATACCTTTATTCAACATATAAAAATAGGTACGCAGTGCGTACATGTTGCATGCCTTCTGAAACTTATGATGAGATATAGCACTTATAACCTTTGGTACAACTGGCGTGAAGCTTAAAGGTGATCTACAGTCCGTATGTAAACAAAGCCTTTGTTTACATTTTTGTGTCCAAAATATTGAGCTTTATTCGACAACTATTTATATTTTCAAGCTTCTAGAGTATAATAAATGATCAAGAAACAACAATCAGGCTTTTCAAGAACTCAAAACATAGTTAAACTGTTTGTATCGTAAAAAGTGGGCTCATTTGTGCACATGCGCAGATCGGACTGTAGATCACCTTTAAAATATTGAATCAACAAGTTTACAGTCAATTTCAGCTGACTTTTCATCGTAAGATTCCGAACTTCGTTCCGAACTTCGCAAATTCGTTGCCAAGTTCAAAAGTTCATAATGACATTCACAAACAGGTTTGTAAACTGGGCATTTCATTGGCTGGTTTGTTTTAATAGCCAATCAGAGGCTTTGTTTACAAACTTGTTTGTGAATTTCATTATGAATTTTTGAACTTCGCAACGAATTTGCGAAGTTCGGAACGAAGTTCGGAATCTTACGATGAAAAGTCAGCTGAAATTGACTGTAACAATATTGAAAAATAGCTGTTATGTTATGTTATTTAAAAAATAGCTTTTATGTCAAAATAAGAAACTTAAAGGTGATCTACAGTCCGATCTGCGCATGTGCTCAAATGAGCCCACTTTTTATGATACAAACAGTTTAACTATGTTTTGAGTTCTTGAAAAGCCTGATTGTTGTTTCTTGATCATTTATTATACTCTAGAAGCTTGAAAATATAAATAGTTGTCGAATAAAGCTCAATATTTTGGACACAAAAATGTAAACAAAGGCTTTGTTATAGATCACCTTTAAGATTCTCACACGATAGGCAATGTTTTTATGAGCGACCGTTCATCGTTAGTTGCAAGCGACGGTAATAACAAGGTCAAGGTCGGTCAAGGTTTTATCGAAAGCGATTGACTGCTAGATTTCCTTAACAAATTTATAACTAAATAACGTTATTTCCTATAGATTTAGCTTTATTGTAACTTTTTAAAGGTATAAAAAACCGTGGAAACGGTGAATTACTATAATAGATTGAAAATGGTTATTAATTAAACTATGATTGAAATTGTCGAAGTAGAAAAAGCATAAAGGTACTAGTCAGCTAATATGACCTGTATGTTTGTTTGAGTGATTGAAATGAGTTAATTTACACTATATCGAATGTCATGCTGAATGTCATGTTGAACCTTATGCGTACTTCACAATGGTTGCTATTTCGTTGTTTTAATTAAATTTCAATAGTCAATACTATTTATAATTCAAATTTTGTTTGATATTTATATTTAAAATTATACAAAATGTGCTGTAGTTTTGAAGCTTCGCACAGAATATAATCAGTGCGAGCACAATGGCTCCGTTTCAGTTTGAGTATATAAAAATCGAGTGTTTTAATAGCGTGGGCTTTGAGGCTTTCACGATATATAAATATAAACGCCTGATAATTGATAAATAATCAGTGCGAGCACAACGGCTCCAAAATCACAACAAATAACAGAATATAAGGTAAGTTAAAAATAGTAAAGCTTTACCTACCTCGATTTATTTTTCTAAGGCGCTCAATTATGTGAATTTTCGGCAAATAATCAATATTTCTTTGCGTCTCCTCGACGAAAACCCGGCACAAAAATGCTCGTCGGAAAAACTCGGTATTAGTCGTCTTTTAACGAATCTGCCACGTGACTGGTACGCTTATCACCGCTCACCGCCGCTCATGCACCGCGACACGAAATTTAGAGCTATATGAAAGTTGCATGCCATATATGGCATGCAACAAAAACTGACAAATACCGACAATTTGGTTTCATTACAAATCTTTTAAACCCAGTCCATTGGTTTCAGTTCGCTGATGATGCTGCGGTAATAAGCGGTCAAGATTCAGAAAATCAACATCTTTTAAATCGATTCTCGATCTGGTTGGTGCCAGTGGTCTAACATGATTGTCAGGGTTGATAAGTGTTCAACATTTGGGATCAGGAAAAGTCTAACAAAATCTATCCAATATTTACCTAAACTTCTGATTAACAATGAATTGATACCTGCCACTAAAATTGGAGAGTCGTTTCGATACTTGGGGAAATATTTTGACTTCAGTATGTCCGAAAAAGAACACAAACAAGAGCTAATCACTCTCATGGACGACATTATGTCTGAAATTGATCTCAAACCTTTGCACCCAAAAAATAAACTTTTGCTTTATAGTCGTTACCTCCGATCCAAACTTTCCTGGCATTTCACTGTAACCACCTTATCAAAAACCTGGGTCTCTGAAAATATGGATTCTGTGGTGAACAAGTACGTACGTAAATGGCTTGAAATACCTATATCAGGAACTCTATCTAACGTCTACCTTACCAGTAACAAAGTTTGGTCTAAATATCTACCCGCCGTCAATTAAGTTTGTTCAGTGCCAAACAGTTGCTCGTAACGCCTTAAAGACCTCTCCAAATCATTCCATAAAAGACCTCTGGAAAACAACATCTGAAAACAAAAACATTCAGTACGACGTCTACACCTCGACAAAGGAAGTCCTTAAAACTTTTACCTCCGGACAAGAAGACAAACTGCAGAATCATCTGATTTTGCAAGGCTCCTTCTTCTCAAATGTCATTAAGTTTTCACTGTCGAAATTAAACGGCATATGGTCTAAATCACAATCAAACCTCCCAAAGAACATCTATAACTTCACCATTCGTTACATTAATAACTCACTTCCAACTCGTAAAAACCTTACTAAATGGGGAATATTGTCCAACTCTGATTGCTCCTTCTGCTTAAACCCTGAAACCCTTTTACACGTAGTTGCTTGATGTCAAACGTACCTCCCACGATTTACATGGAGACATGATTCTGTTCTGAACTTCATAGCACAAACGCTACAACCTGTAAACAACTCCAATCTTTTCGTCGATCTTCCTGGTTATAAAAGCCCATCAATTGTAACTGGTGACACATTCCGCCCAGACCTACTTCTATCTATCAACTCTGATTGTCTCTATATCCTTGAACTTTCTGTTGGTTATGAGTCTAATCTACAAACAAATGTTGATCGGAAAAGAAGAAGATACGAAGATCTCATTACACAGCAAAAGAAACAATTTAAGTCCGTAAAATTTGTAAATTTGTCAATTAGTTCTTTAGGCGTTTTCTCAAAAGAATTTCATTCCTTTTTAGATATGTTAAATGATCTAGGTCTTGATAAAGGACACCAACATTTCGCTATCAGGAAAATTATGTCTATCGCGATTAGGACAACATATTATATATTTTGCTGCAGAGATAAGGACTGGTTAAATCCGGAATTACTGAACATTTAAGGATACTCATTATTAATATATAAATATTAAGTAGGTTCAAGTAGTCAATTATAAATTACCTAAATTAGTGAGATTTATAATTGTATATATACGTATATAATTTCAATAAAGTTTCCATTATTATTATTCTCTACTTTATCTAGAGGAAAGATTTAAATCACCACAGAAGTAAAGTGAAGGCTGATAAAGAACAGAATGCGTTGTTATCACCATGCATAGACGGATTTTCACCAGGTGGGTGGGTTGATTTCACCCCAATATTAGCCCCAAACATGTCCACTTTATCGAAATTCACCCCAATATTCGGCATATTAAATAAATAATTAAATAGTCCACTCCAACGTGCAGAGTGTTGATGATACAAAATAAACGTAGGAGTACACTCAAATAGAAAAAGACAGTGCAACACTCTAAAACTAATCGCTCCTCGCTTGCATTCACTGGTTTATTGGAGCAATTGTAAAGTTTTGAAACTCTAGTATCTTCCCTGAATAGAGTTTGCAGTGCCTTGTCATGCGAATAGCTTGCACGCAAGGAACGTTTGGAATTTTTACGAACAATATTTTAATTTAGTTTTTAATTCTTTTAGGAAATAGACTTACGGAAGCCGTGAAGGGACTTCAGACTTCAGACTTCAAACATTGGTTCCAAACATTTCTTCTGCGAAGCTGGCTAATATTTAAGGCACTTATTCAGCCAAAGCTATTCAAACTAAAGTCAAAAATGGTCCGAATGATTTAGCCGATTGCAAATACAGACTGTTGGAATGTGTCAGTGAGTTCTGACAGTTCTTTGCAGGTTTAAAGGCAGAACGATAAAACATATAATACATTTATTACTGCAGTAAATTTATTAACTTTATTCTGTAAATTTATCAAGTTAAGTATAACACGCGCTCAAAACTAATGCGTATAATATACCACTTGAGCTAGTTATGACTCAATTTTTATTTT
>CACRXK020002247.1:0-10488 GCA_902702795.2 Paramuricea clavata
AAGACCAACTTTTGAAGACCAACTTTTGAAGACCAACTTTTGATACCCAACCGCAATCCAATGTCTTTGTTGTTCGCGGGCTCATATTGTGATTTTCCGCTAAAATCATCTCTGTCTGAGTAACTAAACTTTTTATATATTCATTGTCTTATTTTCCTTATCCATTTTGTGCAGGCCGATGTAAATTCAAGAATATGAATTATTCATATACTGTACAATGTACATGACATGTATTAATAGTTAATTATGATTCAAAAATCATTAATAATTCAGGAGGAAAACACAGAGAAAAATCATAAGCGTGTCGTGGTTTTATATGTCATAAAAAATCATGTTAATTTACATAAACTTTAGCTTTGATTTTCTCGGTTTAGATAAAGTTTATTTTAAAAATTACTTTGCCAATGAACTCAACTCGTATAAGATGAATCGTTTTTGAAGCCATTTAAAGCACTTGTAGTCGTGTTTTATCACATATAAATCACTCCGCTACGCGTCGTGTTTTATATGTCATAAAACACTCCTACGCGTGCTTTAAATAGTACTTTATGACTTGGTGTTGGCGGCTCGTATAATATTTTACTTGTGATCAGGTTAGATTGCAGAATACCCCTCCATTTTCTAACATTACATGCAATTTTAGAATTTTAGTTGCGATTTTCTCCTTTTGTAAGATGTGAAGGAGTAGATTACATAAACATTTATAACTTTAATATCCACTCCTTCACATCCTCCAAAAGGAGAACATATTTCGAGCAGTGGCAGCAGACATCAACTTTTAGGGGGGGGCAGGGGGAAAGCTTGTGCAGGTTTTTAATGTCCTGTGTACCATTTGGACTCATAAACAGTGCCGTAGCAAGCTCGATAATAGGGAGCTTTAGATTTGACTACGAATACGACTACGAGTACGAGATTCGTCAAGCTAAACGTATGCTGTATGCTTACGCCATCCCGTACTGACACGAAAAAGTCGTAGCCGTCGCCCATCTGAGTACGAAATTGTGGAGAAACCTCGTAGTCCTCACGACGACTTTTCAAAAAAACAAAGAAAGTTGGCTTTTTTTTTGTTTTCCAAAAATAATTTGTAGCATTTATATAGCGTTTATCCGGCGCAAATAATATATTAGTACTAAATATCTGGCCTGTTTTTAATGTTATGATTTGTTTACACGTTTTGTAGGGGATTTTAGTCTGCAGGAGATTTAGTTTATGAAACTTTTTCTCTCCGTTGTTGGTTTACTGTTATAAAAGCAACATTTGAATGGAAACGAAAACGACTATGTAATTTCCTCGCACGCGATCAAATCTCGTACTCGTAGTCGTACTCGTAGTCAAATCTAAAGTTCCCTAATTGGGGGGGGGCTGATATTCATATATTCATGTTCTGTGTTATTATTTCTTTAGAAATCAATTGTTTTTATGGTCTGTGAACACAAATATATGAATATCAGCCCCCCCCCTCCCCAATTATCGAGCTTGCTACGGCGCTGCTAAAACCTGACTGTGTGTAATATATTAGGATATCTATGTTCTAGGACAATACATTATCCTGTTTTTCTCTGTTTACCAATGGGTCATTCCAGAAAACATCCATACCACCCTCACGGAGGAAATTAGAAGTTAACTCCCCTCCCCCCTTCGGATATCCTATTGTCTGCATTGGTATTCCATTTGTTCCATATTGAAAAGAATGTTATATGCCTCTCCAACGTTTGCACATATCGAATAATCAAGATTCATATTTACTAGCAACCGTTGTAAAAAATCAAGTTTCAGCATAAGCTCTTATGTAGTCTACATTAGCGTCTCGAGACTGTGAAAAACGGTCGATGGAATTTATCACATCAAAAATCGCCTGTAGCAAGTATTGTTTGTCTTCTTCCTCCATTTTGAAAACATAATAAATGAGCCCGCGAACAACAAAGACATTGGATTGCGGTTGGGTATCAAAAGTTGGTCTTCAAAAGTTGGTCTTCAAAAGTTGGTCTTCAAAAGTTGGTCTTCAAAAGTTGGTCTTCAAAAAATAAGTTGTGTTTTCAACCAATAAACCGGTGATCTTCAAAAACAATGTTGTTATTTTAATGAAATGAATATGATCCTCAAAATATCATATAGTGAAATGCAAAAGTTGATTTTTGGCGGACATGGGACACCATAAATTAGGGCTATTGAAGGCAGACATGTTACTGTGTTACACGAGGCATTTTTCCTTGCAACGTACACAATCCCTGCAGGCATGTTTGAATACGTAAGAGAAAAAATAAGTGGACTAGTGCCGGCCCATGTTCTACAAAATTCTAGAAAATTTATACAATTTTCTATTTTTCTACAAAATTTATATTTCAACACCACTTTTAATAACCGGGAAACAAGCCCCCTTGCATGTGAACATTTATATTTCCCGCCCTATCCTCACAGGACGGTCAGGACCACATGCTCAACGGTAGATGTTCAACAAAATTCCTCAATCCCAGGAAGTGTCAGTGTACAAAGTAAAATAATAAAGAGGGGTGCATTAGGACCCAATGCAACATAATGGGATAAAATTAGTGGTACAATGTCAATGTCTGAAATATGCATTATGCAGTATATGTACACTGTATCTCACTATTCACAGGATACAAAAAATTTGGTTTTGGATACCAAAATGTGAATGCATGACATTCACACAATGAACTTCAAGCATTAGGATAATGTTAAATGTCTCTGCAGTGATCTCAAAATAGCTCTAAATACTATATGAGTCTGCCTTCTTGAAAATAAGCTGCCTTTGATTTGCAAATTGGTAGTCTACTGTAGTTGCTCACCGTTGCAGTCCTGAGGCCGGTTGTATAAAAAAGTGATTAAAGTTAACTATAGTCGATCATCCAGTAAGAAGCGCGTATTTGAGAGTTAATTGCTGCCGCAGCGAGCGAGCCTGAAGCGAGCGAGCAAGGCAGCAGATCCTAATTTTGTTTTGTGGGTCGAAATCAAAATTTTCTATTTGGCGCATTGCATGATGGTACCAGTGAATTTTAACCGTGGTGCAGCGCGGTCAGGCATAAGGCAAACAGGCGATGTGATCATCTTTCATCTTTGGTCTTCTTTTATGGAAAGCCATAGCTGGCTTAGAGTGATCAAACGGCATTTTGTTGGGTGCTTTTAGCATTATACGGCGGTGCTTTCGGCATTATACAAGGTGCTTTCGCCATTATACGCGGTGGTTCCAGTATTATACGCGGTGCTTTCACCATTTATATACGCGGTGCTTTTGCAATTATACGCAGTGGTTCGAGCACTATATGCGGTGCTTTTAATATTATACGCGATGCTAGCTTTCATTCAACATCATTTCCATATTCTTTCCATGACATGTATATGATTTAACGATTGCTTAAATTTGGTATGTGGTTGACAAATGCTTTTTGCCTATGGTCTGCATGGACAATGACATGCTTTTCTGTGTATATAAATGAATATAACGCAGCGAATGCGCCAAAAAGTATAAACGCGGCTGAAATACGATATTAAAATCTTGAATGTGCCGTATGATTTTTTAATTATGTTTTAGAATTTACAAATGCTTTGTCATTTGTATTTATACTTGTACTGCATCACAAGGCAGTACGTAAGTGAAAAAATTCCACATGTGAAATTGTTTTGTATACATTTTTGCTTTCTTTGATATAAAACATTATTAAACACGCAAATTTTAATTAGTGAGACGCAATGTTAAATGTCACCTGCATGTCATTGTCACTGCCCTTTAACCCCTGGTCTAATTGGCCGCTTTTGAAAATGTTGATCATGACGAACCGCACTGCCTTAATTATGCAAACTTTGTGTTTTAAAAACGGTGGCAGTTAACCCCAATTGTCTCAAACCATAAAATTGCCATAGCTTTTATAATATTTAATTGATTGGCACAAAATTTGGCACAATCTTAGTATAGGTAATTCTGAAATATTTGATGTGGCCGAAGGCATCACACAATTTTTAGTTACCATGGTAACAAAAAATAAACACGTCGTCGAGAGGAATTTGTGGAAGCAATATCTCAAAAGGGAAAATAGTTACAAAGCCCAAACTTTCTGATGTTACTTTATACTTTGTAAGATGTGCAACCTGTAGCCAATTTTTTATTTGATCAAAACGCACGGTCCGAGCAATAAAAAACCCCGTTTCCATGGTAACAAAGGAAGTATCGCAATTTTTGAAAAACTGTTTACAGTTTGCACCAAAAATCAGGTAATTCCAATTAATTCTCTTCTGTTTATCCTTTCCACCAATTCAAAACAGTATAACTTTTTTGTTTTGAGAAAATTGAGGTTAAACATAGTAAACACATTTGAATCAATTTTCAACCTGATTATGAGGAACTAATAGGATAAAGTCAACTATAATGTCAAATACTCACAATTCTTAACAAGAAATTCAACTATGATAGCTTGGGGTTCATAAAGTATCTCAAAAATATGTTTAGGCATACCAGCTGCTCATAACCGAGTTCTGTGTTTAAGTTCTGCGTTTTTTGGTATGACCGATTACTTCCATAGTAGGCATAACAAATTTGATCTGGACCTTGGCAGTTCTTTTCCTTTTCTTCGGTTTTTCCACAGGGATATCTGGTTGTGCACTCAGGCTGAATCCACCAGGTTGGCAAGCAGTCTTGTCAGCTTTCGACTTCCGTTGTGCACAAAGTTTCCGCCTTTGATCTCGGTACTTCAAGGTTACTTTCTTGGCCGCATTCTTGATTCTGGTGCAATCTTGCTGTCTTAGTGCTCTCATGGTGTTTATACCTGGGGTAAGACCACACAACTCCATAACATCTGCTTTGCTTGCAGCACCAGTATTGAAGAGAGTCACTGTTTCACATGCAGCAATTCTTACTCTTCTTGCGCCACAAAACTTTGTTTTTGGACATCGAGACCAAAGCATTCCATTTGCAGCTTCATTTTGATTCTGTGTCATTCCTTTTAGACACCTATTTAGAAGATCACCCTTTGATAGTCTTGAGAAAATTGGTTCAAGTTCTTTCATAAACAAGTCTGGCAAACGATTGTCCTCATTATACGTTGATGTGTCTTCTGTTTTGTCTTTCCAGTATTTACACCAGGTATCACCAGACTTTGGGCAGTACTGGTGCTGTTGATCAAGAGATGCATTGTTTTTTTATCATATGATTCTGGATAGCCCTAATGCTACGTTGCATTCCTTCTAGATCTCCTTTATTTTCCCTGATAGCTTTGCCATAAAAGTTCTGCATTCTGCCAATCACCTTGTCTGTCAACCGATTCTTACCTCCTCTAACTGTTTTTCCATCCGAAACTTTTTCCCTTTCATATCAGACTTATACTTTCTCAGACCAGTCCCTAGTCTCTTTTGGACATGTCCAACACATTCTTCTTTGACTATAACATAATCAACACCAAATTTTTTCTCCAATGCTTCCTTTACCCGACCAAAGCTACTACTGTCTCCGTCTCCTACAAATGTTGTGTACTTCAATTTCCTCGATGAAATACTGCGACTAAATATTTCAACTGCAGCAGTAGCTTCCATTTCCTCAGATGACCCATGATCAGGGTGCGATAATTCAATATTTTTAGCCGTACCTGACTGGTACTCCGACAATTTTTGCCGCGTACCTGATCTGGTACAGACTTGACAGTCAAGACGTACCTAAGACTACTTCCGAGTCAGGCGTTTTTATACCTATATGTATAGTTTACTGGTCCAAAAGCAAAAAATGTATGTGCAATTTTGTACGAATGAATCTTTAATTATGGTATTTGTATAACATAAGCCTCGACGTTGTGACTCGAATGCCGTCGCTCATTTACAGTGGATTTACCGATGGTGCTAACAGTCTGACCTCAGCTACACACGAGCGATTTTTTTCAGTCGGACAATGACGATGAATTTTTTGATCAAGCGCAAAGATAACCTTTTGGCTTTTTTCATCCCAAAATATGTCGGATGCGCGGAATTTACATGTACAGCTAAAGTTCAGTTTACAGTTTTGAATACTTTGGCAGGTCTGCTAGTTATTGCTAGAAGGAAAATGTAAGTACGCGAATAGCAAATTTCCGCGTACCTACCTGGTACTTGCCTAAAAACAAAGAAGTACCAGACCATAAATTTGGCGTACCTCCGGTACGTTGGTACGCGAATTATAGCACCCTGCATGATGATTAATTTGGCACCTTGTCTCATGTGCCTGCTTCCATTCTTTATATTTGTCCGAATCCTTATCATCGTCATTGTGAGCCTTGCACTCATGGCAGAAAAGAGACTTCACTACATAATCCAAAATCTCACCAGTGTCAACTGAAATCACAAAAATGACTCCAATTTTTGATGAGTGGCCTCTTTTCTGCCATGTACCGTCAACAGTCACTGCGACAGAGGCAACATCATCTACAATATCATTCGGTTGTTCCCTAGCAACCTTCTCTCTCAACCTCCTGGCGGCATCTTGCATTTGCTGCTCAGCATTTCCAATGGCTGCCTTTTCAATTTGTATGAGGTGTTCATTGTATGCCTTTTTGGTCACAGGAGGAGGTAAATTCATTGTAGCACAAAAGTTAGTTAGTCCACTTTGTCCCAAAGATGCCAACACTGACCGACGATTTACATCATGTGCCCCTCCACCTTTGCCACCCAAACGTTTGCTTGTTGACAACGGGGTTTCAATCTTGCAAGACGAACATTTCAAAAATAAAGACTCTGACAAACCTTCTCTTTCTTTATTTCTCTGAAACAGTTGGAGCTTAGAAGAAGGTTTACAGCAGGAGCTACAAACTGCCGCATCTGAGATACACTTGCTCAAAAGTTCGGCATCCTGTATTTTGTAGCCAGAAGCGACGTCTACACTGGGCACGGGTCCTAGACCGACTTGTCGTGCTTGTTGACGAGTGAAAACATGTTCGTTGTTCTCAAATTTTTCAAAAGAGCTGTTTAGCAACTTTTTTGTTGAAATACTTTCCCTTTCCGAAGGCAAAACAGAGGTAGAAATGGCGGTAACGGCCGCAGAACTTTCAGGATTCAAATGTGTAGTGCTATCAATGTTGTTCACAGATGTCGAAATTTCTTGCGGTCTTTTCCCAAAAAATCCTCTCTTTTTCTTTCTCTTTGTTGATCTAAACTTTCTTTTATCATCTCGAGCCATATTTATTAAAAAAAAACTAAAACACGTTGTCTAATGTACTCGATTGAAATGGATTTATCAGTGTTCACTTTGTGTGTTTGTCAGCCATATTAGCATTTCAAAACAAAAACACGTTGCGTTTGAACTTGGAGGTCTGGACACAAGTTAAAAGCTCATTTTCAGAGGGGGTAGTTCTCTTCTTTAAAATGAGGGGGGTTTTGGTGATTTTTCGCAAATTTTGGGCTCAAAATGACCTTAGCAACAAAAATAAACAAGCTCTTGTAGTTGGTTGCTATGCAACTTTTACCTACATTCCATCAGATATACCAGCATTGCAGGCAAAATCGCGCAAAAGTCACAAAATGTAGATCCCTGAGTGAAAATATAATAATTTTCCTATCTTATAAAGCAAAAAAAAAATTTTAAAAAAATTCTGACTCTTTATGGAAATTTAGGGTTAACTGCCACCTTAAAAACGGGTTAGGATAAAAAACGGACTGATGAATGACGGACGGATGGCGACGGACGGATGACATATATATGTCATTATATAGTCTGCGCGCAGCCGCGCAGGGTAGTTATTGGCTTACGTCTTCGCTGGTTGTTATACTTTAAAATAATTTTGTACCGATAAATATGATATATATAATTATATACCGATATATATATAATTTTATACCGATAAATCAATATTCCGAGTATATAAATATATAAACTGGGATGTCACACTGATAGCTTGTTTACATTTCCTGGAGCATCATGAAATCTTATGTTTAACCACAGTGGTTTAACCCATTAGCTGGCAATGCGCCCTTCCCTTGTCGAGCGCCAGAAGATTTTACTCGTCAGTGGTACAGGGTACTGCCAGTAAATGGGTTAACAAACCTATCTGCCAATGGCTCTTGTTAATTCATCAACACAGTAATGGCCCCCACTTTAGTATTTACCCTGTCCAACGCCAGACGATTTTTAATACTCAGTCAGTGGTAGGGTACTGTCAATAAATGGGTTAACAAGGATAACAATAATAGGATGTTTCTGAAGGACTCGTTCAACACCCTGTAGTTTGTCTTTTGCTGTCAAAGGCAGCATTAGTGCCCTGTGGGTAACCTAGTCACTATTTAACTACAAAATAGTGATTAAAAAGTGATTAAGAGTTTTATACAACCAGCCCCTGTTGTTATTTGTAATTTTTATTTATAACAATGTACTTACATATATACTTAAACTCCCAAATTGATGCTTCAGGGATGCCAAATAACTATTGCAGTATCCCAATATCCACAGGATTGTGGATGACAAACTGTGATTGATTTGTATCCCGACTGGACATTACAAAATTTCAAACAATAGGATAATGCTAAGTAAATGTCTCTGTTGGTCTCCCATTGCTTTGGATACTATGAGTCTGCCTTCTTGAAAATAACCAGGCAACCTGAGCCGTGATTTCCAAGTTAGTGGTCCAGTTGTTGACTATTGAATCCCACACGTACTATTGTTATAATTTATAACATTAAGAGATATATACTGTATACTGTATTGATGGGTTATTTATGGATATTTTAGTGAATAAATGTCTTAGCATATTTTGCCATGTTCTAGATTTCAAAGTTTTCTGAGCGAGCATGCCCTCAGGATCCCCTAGTACAGTTTGTCTAGCCCCCCCCCCCCCCCCCAATCAAAGAATCAATCTTCTGCCTCCTATGCATGTACACAAATACTGTATATGATTATATGGGTATGTAGGACATGATAATTAACCCATTGAGTGTCAGCGTTCTCATGCACCTTGACGTTTAAAATAATGAAGTAGGGTGACCAGGGCATAATCCAATTTAATGGTTTGACTATAGTCACATTATTAGGCATGCATACATATAGTCTGCATGATTAACCCATTGAGTGCCAGGCAGTACTCCCCCTTAACGATCGAGTAAAATCAACTGGCATTAAATAGAGTAAAATGATAAATGGGATAAAATTAGTGGTACAATGTCAGGGTCTGAAATTTGCAGTATGTATTCTCAATATCCACAGCTAGGATACAAAAAATTTGGTTTTGGATCCTAAAATGTGAATGTATGACATTCACATAATGAACTTCAAACATTAGAATAATGTTAATTAAATTTCTCTGTACCAGTGGCGTAGACAGCCCGACTATTTGGTCATGCTATTTAAAATTTCAAATCATTATCATTATTCATTTCTTTAGAAATTGATTCTTTTCATGGTTTATGAACACAGAAATATTCAGTGCCGTAGCAAGCTTGATAATTGGGGGGGGGGGGCTCATATTCATATATTCGTGTTCACAGACCATAAAAACAATCGTTTCAAAAGAAATTAATAACGCAGAACACAAATATATGAATATGAGCCCCCCCCCCAATTAGCGAGCTTGCTACGGCACTGAATATTTGCATAGCATGACCAAATTGTCGGGCTGGCTACGCGCGTCACTGCTCTGTGCAGTGGTCTCCCAATAGCTCTAAATACTATAAGTCTGCCTTCTTGAAAATAATCTGCCTTTGATTTCCAACTTGTCTAGTTGATCACTGTTGCATCTCCAGAGTGTTGTTAATTGTAATTTTTATTTAAAACAATGAGAGACGTGTACTGTGTACTAGCTACTTTGATGCTTCAGGGATGCCAAAATTTATTGTAACCAGTATCCAGAAGAGGGATACCGGATTCTCAGAATCTCAGATGGGATACTAGAACTTTGAATCCTGGTATCCCAGTGGGACATGGAAAACAATTAAATTTCAAACCCTGATAATTGGAAGAATTGAATCATGCATATAGTCAGTGGCGGAAATTCACTTTTTCCGGGGGGGGGGAGCCTTCTAAATTTCTGACAAAAGTTTCAAATTTCCGACAACTCCCCCCCCATTTGCACTCGAAAAGGCTGTTTTTAGCCCTCTTATAGGTCAAAATTTCCAAAAAGTTGAAATTGTCATTTTCCACAAAGGTGTGTGGGGGCTTCCGCCCCCCCCCCCGCCCCACCAAGATTTCCGCCACTGCATATAGTGACAATGATGAGGACCCGGGACACATTATTATGGTTGAAGTTTGCAGGAGTCAGGGGTGCATGTTACAAATTGCCTGACATTAATGGAAATTGTCCAACCAAAACAAACTTTTTTGCTGTCAACTCACTCGAGACATTAGTTATGACATTTTCCTAGTGTAACATTTCTTTTTTGACTATTGTAATATGCATCATTTTAATTAAAGTAGAATCTGCTTGATTTTTAAGTAAATTGCCCTATTTTTAATTATAGTCTCCATGACTTTAAAATGATTGCACACACCCTCCCAGCCCCCCCCCCCCCCCCCCACCCCCCCCCCCCCAA
>CACRXK020002247.1:10508-45033 GCA_902702795.2 Paramuricea clavata
GTAACCATAAACTAATGATTGAACTCGGTAGATACGAAAACATTCCGCAAGAAGACAGAATATGCAAGGTCTGCCAGGCAGGAGAAATTGAAACGGAACATCACTTCCTAACATCCTGTGAAGCCTATAGTAGTCTCCGAGAAAATTTTTTAAATGACTTGGAAAGTGATCCCACCAATGAAACAGATTTGAACGAACACAGTTTATCAGTTGAGATAATGAAATCAACTGATAAAGAAACCGTGATAAAATTATCAAAATTTATCTCTTTATGTTTTGAGAAGAGATCTAAATATGCCTTGAAGCTCGGAATGCTGACAGTCAATAGGCTATCGAACTAACTCCCAAACTTCTTCAATTACATATACTGTATACTGTAAATAGAGTATTCATTTGTTAACTATGCCTTTCTTTATATCAATAACTTCATTTTTATTTCTTGTATTACTCACAGTGTCATATTACCACAGAACATTTTGCATTTGTAACTATTTATAATTAACTAATAAGCTTTAGCAATACTTGTATGTGAAGTCATGCTAACAAAGCCATTTGTTACTGCACATGTGGGTATATAACTGCATATTTTGTGTAGAACTGACTCAACTGCATCATGTTAAAAACACCCCTGGCGGTTTAACAAATAATTGTATGTATCACTTTGCCCTCATTCATGACTTTGCCAGCGTTGGAAAGATGGGGGTACCTTCCCCCCAGCATGTGCCCTGGTTTGAAGTAAATTAACTGTCAAAAACAGGATCATTAATTATTAAAATTTTCAGTAAAAATATACCAACAGCAGTACAGCACCACCCAAATTTATTGAATTTACCAACAATGCAACACTCAAATGATTGAAATGAACATGAATCGGAAGAACGGCGGTCTAAATCTTACAGTTATCACAGCTTACCAGATTTAAAACATTCTCGTTTGCTAAACCTTCACATCACGTTTCGGTGCGTCTGTAGAAATGCCTGTAAAAATGTTTACATGTTTGTAAGTATTAATAGCATGTTACACCACTCTTCAATTGGAATATTTGTGCGCTTTTGTTATATTCCTTATATTTGATACCAATAAAACATATTGGCAACGCACAGTTCACGTCTGAATGGTTTTGACTTGAGTGATGACTCAATGTATAAAATGAAATCTGTTGACTTGGCTGAAGAATATGCTTTTTAAAATTCGGACCGAAAGCCCAAATTAATAGGTAATGAGACAAATACAAGCCACTATGGCTCAAACAGTCAAACCTGCATACCTTTATTGATTTTTATTTATTATATTCACTGAATCAAGGGTCGTCGTCCACAGTTAAAATCACTTTCAGTGGTCTTCGTCTTCCTACATCTTTTACTTTGTAATTTCTTTGCACCACGCACGCCACCACCCCAAGGAATCCTACCGTCATGCTTTGCGCCAAATCACCATATTAGGCGGTGCATGCAGTGACGTCAGTGGCCAGTTTGGGAAAATATTTTACTTTTGGTATTACAGTAAATTTTCCGTCGATTTTGGAAAATGAGATTTTTGTACCAGATGTGGGATAGGAAATTAGTGCGTTTTGAAGGCCAACTTAGGCAACCTAGTTGCCTTGTCGAAGCCATGATTGCACTATGGTTTTTGAGAGGATCCTGAAGGGGGGGGGGGGGTCCCAATCCCATTTCCCACCTGAAATTTTGGCAAAATCCCAGTCCCAGTTGGATTTTTATTAGAAATCCCAGTCCCAGTTATTGAAATCCCAGTCAATAAAAACCCCTTTATTTATCGGTAGAATAAACAGTTTTAAGACCTTTTGTAGGATTGGAACTGTCAATTTGTGTTTTATTAGTAATGACAACTGTGCTTATCACAGGAAATTTACGGTCGACTATCCTTATCACAGGAAACTTATCAGTTTAAAACTGATGTAGTTAATTACGTTTTTGCATGGAAAAGCACGCTTAGCCCCAGAACTCGGCAGTATAGTTTGAGACACTCGTAAAGAGAGGACAGCCAGAGAGAGAGATAATTTACGTTGAAAGTTAAAGAGCTACTGGGGAAACATCTGTAAGTGACAATTCATTTGTATATTGTAGTTTATTGTTTAGTTGCGTTAGTGCTAGGTTAAGTATTTAGTATTAATTTAGGTTTATATTCATTTCTATTTACAACGTTTCACGTTACACGTTATAGTTTCGCGTTTATATTACAAGTTTGGTTATTATACGATTACATTCGAGTTTGTGATCTATTTATTTCGTTGCCGTTGGCAAATTGGTAATCTGAACGACCCTTTTCTACGTGCGTTTGAACTGTTTTAGTCCTAACGTTACCTCAATATCCGGCTCAAATTGTGCTCACCCGTGAGCTTTATACCATCTTGGTTTCACTGTGCATGTCAATGGTGTTAGAGCTTACATAAGTTCGAAGATACCTACAATGTATTGAAAACTCTCTGCGAGAAATCTAGCCAAAGTTTATTCATCTCTGGTCAAAACGTAAATTAGTCACGCGATAATAACAAAGAGATTACCATGAGTTTGGTATCACAAGTAATCGACCAACCTGACCCGCTAAGGCGAGAAATAACAGATCACGAACCCGGGGCAAGTGAGCCCGACCAAAGCGAGAATTAGTTCAGCTGAAAACAGCGAGGAAAACTACCAAATGTGCTCTCACGCGCAAAATGAATGAAATTACCGAATTAATTAAAGATATGTTTGTGATGTTACTCTGAGTGCATATCCACACCGGGCGAGCTTGAAAAATATGCCCGGCCACGGTGGGATTCGAACCTACGACCTTTGGAATACTAGCCCAATGCTCTTCCAACTGAGCTACGCGGTCAGGACGGTTCGAGATAGATAGATAGATAGTTTAATGATCCCAAAATTTACAGCCAAAATTGAGCTGAATTAGATTAGGAATTTACAATAACATCAAAAATACAATTAAAAGATCTAAGTACGACAAAACTATGTACAATTACTATAAAAAAAGCTGTTCTGAAGTCTGTTAGTTTTACAGACAGGAACTTGAAATTTACGAGTATTCCTAAGCTTAAAATTACATTTATTTAACTTCGGTAAAAATCGATATAGTTTATGTTCTGGATTATTACTAATTTCCTGAAAAAGGTTAGTTGTTTGAGTCTGTCTACGAATATACACTGTCTCTAATTTAGCGAGTTCTAATGCTTCAAAATAAGAAACAAATGGGAAAATAATTCTCATGGCACGCTTCTGTAGGGCTTCAAGTTCATCAGACAAATATTTGGGCAGTGAATTATGGTAGACAGGGCAGGCGTATTCCATGGCGGGCCGAATGCATGTGATGTAAAAGATTACCAGAGCCTTATTAGCGACTCTTGCTCTCTTCAATTGTCTGAGGAAGTAGAGTCTTTTGGACACTTTTCGCGATATTTCCGATATATGGTGGTTCCATTTCAGGTCACTCGTAATGTTCAATCCAAGTAGCTTGACACATGAAACTTGCTCGATAGCTTTTCCATTAACGATGATTGGGTTGAAATCTGCAGGCGACTTTGCAAACGATATTCGCATTTCTTTACACTTTTTTTCATTTAATTGGAATTTATTCTCACCCGATTTTGTTATAAGCTCATTAACATCGTCTTGGATTCTACTTGCCTGGTTCTTTGCAACATTTTCCGCGATTGTAGTATCATCTACATATTTCCATAGATCTGTGTTGGTGACATCGATATCATCGACGATTAAGGCGAAAAGCCACGGGCCCAGCTTGGTCCCTTGGGGTACCCCTGCTGGTATATCACCCCATTCAGATTTACAGTCCTGACCAAGTTTAACCCTTTGCTTGCGATTCTTAAGATAGTCTAATATCCAGCTCAAGATAGAATGCGGTAAGTTGAGGGTGGACAACTTAGAAGCCAGGATACTGTGGTCTATCAGGTCGAATGCTTTCTTATAGTCGAAAAGTACGACCCGCACTGCTGATCCAGAACCGTCAGTATGTTTGGTCCAAGTATGCACCATGCTGAGTAAAGCTTGCGTAGTGGAAGATTTCGGTATACATCCGAATTGGTTATCGTTGATCTTCTTTATTACTGCCGGTCGCACATGCCCCTCTACAACAAACTCTTCGGCTACTTTGGATAGAACCGGTGTTAACGATATTGGGCGTAAATCTTTGTTAATGTCCCGGACTTGTTTCTGTTTAGGAATAGGAACAATATCGGCAATTTTCCATGATGGAGGGAGACGCCCTTCGCTAAAGGAAGAGTTGATAATGCTTGTTATAGGAGCCAATAATAAATCGGCATTCTCCTTAAGCAGCCAAGCTGGCATGCCATCTGGTCCGGTGGCTTTCTTTGGATTGAGGGAGGAGAGCTTTAAATAAACCCTGTCGGCGGTGACCATGTATGGAACTGCTGATGGTTCTGCAGATGGGTCATTATGCTGGGGATCATAATCATTCGGCAAGGGTTCAAAGATACGCATTGGAGATAAAAAGGCTTCGTTGATTGTTTTCGCCAAAACTTCGTCTTCGGGGGTCCCATCAGAACACTGAAGATGATTTGCAAGGTCACTTATGCTAGAGGACATGGAAGATAGGCCACTTAGTTTCTTGACTTCGCTCCACCATGAGGATGGATTACAATCTTTCAAATGTGCCACTTTAGTGTCATAATATTTCGCTCTACAGGTCTTGCGTTCACGGTTCACTCGATTTCTGAGAAGACGGAACAATGGAAGGTTACCTTGCATGAGAGCCCTCTGGCGACGTCGAATGAGATCTTTCAGGGTCGAGCTGACCCAAGGTGGTTCGCCGGGATATATCGTTTTAGATCGTAAGGGTAATACATAATCCAACCCCACTTGAACAATTGATTCAAGAATTGCAACTTTTTCCGCGCAGGGGTTGACCGTATTAGTATGTGCATTAACATCAACAGTCTCGAGATACGAACTCAACGCGAGACGATTGCTTGGTCTAAGGTCTCTTGATTTAATGGTTCGGCGCTGGTCTGGCAGCTGCAATCTATTCTTAGGTTGTATTTCCACTGACATGTGGTCAGATAAACCATGAGGGGATCGTTGGATAGGATCTTTGTAAAATTGCTTCAGATTAGTTAACACTAAGTCCAGGGTTCTGGAGCCGCGTGTTGGAAAATTCACAATTTGCTTAAGGTTGTAGTTGTTTCTCAGCCTGCAAATATTCAACCTGTTAAAGTCACCAACCAACAAGATTCCGCAGTTAAAGAAACGAGATTCGATCAATGAGAGGCATGAATAAAGATATTGCAGTAAATCCCGGTCATTAGCACTTGGCGGATGGTAAACAGTTCCTAAAACAATAGAGCTGTATCCCCTTGGGAGTCTCGCCGGTCGTAACTTTAACCAGAGAACTTCATAGTTTGGGTTTTGCAGATCATCTAGGAGGGCAAAATTGATGTTATTTTTAATATACGTACATATGCCACCGTGGTCAATGCCAATTCTGTCTCTCCGCACCACGCTATAACCCCCAATGTCGATTATATTGTCGTCAATATGGCTTTTAAGCCACGTCTCTGTTATGCAAATAAGGTCCACATTGGCTTGGCTTGCAAAATGCCGAATTTCATCGATCTTCGGGGCCAAGGACATAACATTTGATAGATATAACGACGGAACAAAAGTTGATGGAGATCTCCTCCTATTTGCAGGTGGTTCCACGTTGATTTTTATGCAGTTAGCAATGTTATGGCGCCGTGTATGATTCCGTACGGATACGTTTTGGTTGACCGCATGGCGTTGAATAACTTCAATTTGAGCTCGATGTCGTAGATTTCGTTCCAGAACTGCACGACCCGCTCTATTTCCACGGTATTTTGGCCATTTAGGTTTAATAATGTTTTTAGCAAGGCTTACAAGTCGATGGTTAACTTCAAACAACATTTTAAAACATCAAATATATAAAATTTAGGAGAGGTATAAAAATGCAGCCATCCATGCGGCGCATACAAAGTCTGACGAGTAAGTGATATTTCAGAACAGTATCTAGTTCCTTCAATACCAATGTGTTCTTGTAATATGAATTTTTTCTGTGCTGGTGTTGTGTACTCAGGTGAATAATATGTTTGTGATGTTACTCTGAGTGCATATCCACACCGGGCGAGCTTGAAAAATATGCCCGGCCACGGTGGGATTCGAACCTACGACCTTTGGAATACTAGCCCAATGCTCTTCCAACTGAGCTACGCGGTCAGGACAGTTCGAGTAAGTGATATTTCAGAACAGTATCTAGTTCCTTCAATACCAATGTGTTCTTGTAATATGAATTTTTCTGTGCTGGTGTTGTGTACTCAGGTGAATAATATGATTGTGATGTTACTCTGAGTGCATATCCACACCGGGCGAGCTTGAAAAATATGCCCGGCCACGGTGGGATTCGAACCTACGACCTTTGGAATATTAGTAATGTTCAACAAGTTCAGAGCGCATACTGCGAATTTGAAGAGGCCTCAAGAAAATTCTTTTTGGCGCACAAAAAGTACCATTCAAAATTAACCGATGAAGATGATTTAGCAGAATCTATAGCTTATTACGAAGCCGAAGTACGTAGAACATCTGCGTTTGAAGATAAGATTACAGCTTGGCTCCATGACAATGTTCAAAAATTAAATGACGGAAACGACCTCTTAAACGAAATTAAACCAAGTGACTCCGTGAGCAATGTTGGCACGGACTATGTTTCAAAAACCTCACGCAAATCTAAAAGTATCCGCTCTGAAGTCAGTTTGTTAAGTTCGCGATCCAGTAAAGGGTCAGTTGTTAGCGCAAAAGCCGCTGCTGCAGCAAGAAAAGCTGTTTTAAAAGAAGAAGCGCTAAGACTTCATAAACGCCAACAAATTCAAAAACAAGAGTTCCTTCTTAAGCAACAAAAGGAAGAACTTGAGCTCGAGACTGAAATCGCGCAAGCTGCCGCCGAAGAACGCACTTATAGCGAGATCGGTACGACAGAAAATGCTAGTAACGAACAGTGCCGAGAACAGTGCGATAAAGTTATGAGTTATCGCGCGTGATTCCGATCAACTCACAATTAGTTTCAAATTCCATACCCCCAAGGGAGGAACATTCTAGACATAAATCTTGATGTGCCAAAACAATTATCAAGAATCAACAAGTCCTATCAACACCAATTAAGCTTAACCCACACGCAGGTGCGTGGAGTATGATAACCTGAAGTTCAGGCCCTATCACAGAATAGGGCCTGACACAAAACCTATCTAAAGTGTGGGATTCCCGTCCACCTGGTGGACGGGAAATCTGATTGGTTGATCAGCATCATGAAGGATTTTGATTGGTTGCAAGTTCACATAAACAACAGTTTTAAAAATAGCTCGGTCAAGGCGAGAATTAATATAAAGGTCAAACGCACGTAACAAATTCCATTATCGATTTCTTCGAATTTCTTTTCTTTTATGCTTTATGGCAGAAAATAAATCAAACAAACAGTATTTTGAAAGGGCCTCATCAAAATCTTTGACGAATTTGGACACACACGACGCTGAAAGAACAGCCAAACTAGTCATGTATTCGAAAGCTTGTTGTTGACAGCCAAGATGTTCTGCCAACTTGCTTCGCCGGTGTCACAGCGGATTTGGACCCCCCAGTAGATTTGGACCCCCCGGTCCAAATCTCCTAGTAGATATGGACCCCCTTTAGCGGATATGGACCCCCCTTTTTTAAACACTTTTATATACTAAAAACAACCCGAATAAAGGTGAATATGTTAAATTCATTAGTATTCAGATACCCGGAGCTTCTTATCAACCACACATAGTCATTTATTGTGAATAGAAAACATTGTTTTCCAAATTCAAAAATCTCGACCAAAATGTCCATTAAGTTTGTCGGAGTGACATGCAGTTAAAATTTTCTTTTGCTCGTCAACGTTAGGCACCCACCGTCGTGGCTCAGAGTTATCCAATCCTTTATAAAACAGCACACCATTCTCCAGGACAAACTTTTGGGATCTTTTCCGCAAGATCCTGTTCTGGTCTTTGTTGTAAAAATTGGGATACTCGTTGTCGCGAAGATAATGAAATACTTCGTACTCAGTCAAATCAGCCATTTTGCGTTAAACAGAGATGACAGTTCTATTCGCGATTCCATGAATATTTTTAAACAATAAGTGATGACTCATCAGTAGCCTTCCAGCTATAAAAATATTTCAATAAATATTTCACTAAAACTCTGAAATATTTTTATAGCTGGAAGGCTACTGTGATGAGTCACCACTTATTGTTTAAAAATATTCATGGAATCGCGTTGCTCTATTAATTTGGTTTATATTATTGTGTTCA
The DNA here is from genome assembly GCA_902702795.2 of Paramuricea clavata. NCBI lineage: Eukaryota > Metazoa > Cnidaria > Anthozoa > Malacalcyonacea > Plexauridae > Paramuricea > Paramuricea clavata. Next base: position 18,829 of record CACRXK020002247.1, read on the forward strand.
CATTACATATATTTAACTTTTGAAGGGGGGTCCAAATCCGCCAACGGGGGTCCGTATTTACTAGTAGATTTGGACCCCCAGGGGTCCATATCTGCTAGGAGATTTGGACCGGGGGGTCCATATCTACTAGTGGATATGGACCGGGGGTCCAAATCTACGGGGGTCCAAATCAACTGGGACACCGGCAAAAGTCTTATTTTTAATATCAGGTCCTACCGGCGTAATTGTTTTCTGAGCTACATCGCCTTCTTCGTGATATGATTGAGAATTTAATTGTTGCTGTTATTAGCCCGTTAGTCGTTAGAGTATATCCGCGTCCAGCAAGTCGAGACCTTGAGAAAGTTTGGCAGTCAAGCCGTGCACAGAACTGACTAATTAAATCTTTGTTTGCTGTTCGCCTGTTCGGTTAAATAGAGAAACTGACTCTTAATTATATAAAAGTACCTTGAATTTTTAAGTTTAATTAACAAGCAAAATGCTCTGCGGACATGTTCATGAGAATATAAATTTTTTGTGTAACGAAATCTACAACACTTGTCAATCATATTGCATGTTGTGTCTAAAAATAACATGTGGGCGTCCCACGGTCTAGACAGGTTTTGTGTCAGGCCCCATTTCAAATTAGGGCCTGAACTTCAGGTTAGGAGTATGAACAATGTTATAAACGTACCTACATGTCAAGTGAATAATGTCAATGTCAACGAACACATTGAAGCTGAACCTGAACTAGCATGCACGATGGGAAACGCTGAAATTCAGGCATCAATCAACCCCCCGGTGTACCAACAAATATCGAACATGCAAATGGCTCAATTATTAGCCCAGCAACAACAGCATACATTAGCATTAACACTACCAACACCAACAGTGCCCACCTTTTCTGGAAACCCTATTGATGTCCACACTTATATTCAAGCCTTAGTGAGCAACTAATCGAACAGAAAACCGGTAATGACAGTGCACGATTATACTATCTCATACAATACACCTCAGGCGACGTTCAAGAGTTAATGCGTAGTTGTCTATCCATGAATCCTCAGGAAGGATATCAAGAAGAGCGCAGGCTTCTTAAATCGAGATACGGCCGAAGTTACCAGATCGCTACCGCATACGTTGAGCGCATAAATAGTTACCCGCAAATTAAGTCTGAGGACGGTGCGAGTTTACAAAGATTTTCAGTTTTACTTACAAGTTGTAAGAACGCTCTCAAGCAAATTGGCTACCTTAATAAAATAGAAAATCCGGATAGCTTGCAAAGAATCATGGAGAAACTACCTTTTGGCCTAAGACAAAAATGGCGTGACGTCGCTGATGACATCACGGAAGTTCGACAGCGCGAGATCACGGTTGAAGATATCGCAGTATTTGTAGAGAAACGGGCGAGGGCTAGCAGTCATCCAATTTTCGGAAAAATTTCTAAAGAGACGAGATCTGAGAAACCTGCTGGCAAGAAAGAAAGATTCCCTAACGGTTCGTCGTTCTTCACGAATGGCAATGACGGTCAGCGTCCACGTCCCAAGTTGAAATGCCCTTCATGTAAAGGCGAACACTGGCTATCCCGGTGCGAGGATTTCAAGATAAAACCTGTCGAAGAGCGGTTAAAACTCGTTCGTTCTCTGAGACTCTGTGATAACTGTCTTACCTCTGGTCACGTGGCGAGATCCAGCGAGAAGGCAAGTTTTTGCAAGATCGAAGGATGCAAGTTCAAGCATTCCACGTTCCTACATCGCAAAACTCGCAACGTTACTACTGATGATAAATCCAAATCGAATCAACAAGAAAACGACAAAACTGCAACCGAGCAAAAGCCCAAAAACGAAGAGAAAAACGTACAAAACGGCTACGTGAATGTTGGGGAAGAGCGGCGTGCTACTCGAAGTGTGACAGGCATGCCGGTCCTTCCAGTGAGAGTTAAAGCGAAAGATTCAAATCGAACAGTAGAAACGTATGCGTTCCTTGATGTTGGCTCCAATACGTCGTTCGTGACAGAATCTTTGTTGAAGAAGCTCGGTGCTAAAGGTTATCAAACTACACTTTCCTTGACAACCATGGAAAAAGAAAGAAGTATCCTAAGAAGTTCGATCGTCAGTCTCGAAGTAAGTGATCTGGATAGTCAGTATACAGTAAATCTCCCTTCAGTGTATTCCGTTATTCAGTCAGTTTTAAATCTTTATTGCCTCCAATTTCTGAAGAGTAGGTATATTTACAAAGGAAGTATTAATAATAAAATAAAGATAGTGAAAAAACTAACTATTGTTACCTAACTAGCTAACTAAATTACTCCTATAACAAAAGGAAACATAACTTGCAGATTTCAGCAATAGCTCCGTCCATATGTCTGTGTTTGCACATAATACTTCTAACTTTTTACCTAATATAACTAAGAGAAATTCCATGTCTGTCAAACTTGCTAAATGTACTGCCATTTCGATTGGCATAGTATCGTTTATCCATTCCCATAGTTCTTCTCTTAATTGGCTTGTGCCATTACAATAAAGTAATGCATGCTTTACAGGATTTAAGAAATTGCTATTACAAACATTACAATAGTCTCTATAAGTTTCTGGTTTGTTTACCCGTTTTCCTTTAATTTTGTAAGATCCACAGAGTAGTCTTAGAACATCATTAATTTCTTTCATAAAGTCCGGTTTCATTCTAGCTAATAACCACCATGGTGAAATTTCAATCACAGGATGAACTTCTGCATAAAGTTTTAGTTGACCATGCGTACTTATTTTTTCTTGCCAGATATTGTTATAGTACTCGTATATATGTTTTTTAACAATTTTCTTCCATGCAGATTTGCTTGGAAATTGATCGGATAAATGGTAGCTTCGGTAGCTTCATCAGGTTTACAAAAAAGTTATATATACATTAATAAGTTTAAAAAATTTTTCACGCCTATGTTACATTAATATTTATACCTGTTTTCCATGAATGCCGTGTCTATCGAATATGATGTTTCAACAATTGTCGAAATTCAGTAAGAGATTCCGCTTGTCTTATATTGCTAGGTAAGCTGTTCCATAACACTGCACCACTATATATAGCTAAAGCTATTTTTAAGATAATTGGTGCGGGATAAAGGAGCAGCAAGTTTGTTCACGGAGTCTCGAAGTATATAAGAAGTTACATTATTGCGATTAGTAAATTTAGAACATAGATATTCGGGTGCAAGGTTATTTAAAGATTTGGAAACCATCAATGCTTTTTGAAATTGGCGTTGTTGGTTTAGATCATCCCACCCTAGCTTTTCCAATAAGCTATTGGCATTGGAGTCAAAGTTGGAAAAGGTCAACACCCGCATTGTACGGTTTTGAAGTTTTTGAAGTTTGTTAGATAAAGTTTTCCCACAATTTCCCCACACGACATTACAATAATCAAAATGTGGTTGTATTAGAGCTTGGTAAATAACATGCAATGTTTCCAATGAAACAAATGACCTTAACCGCTTAATAGCACCGATACCAGAAGCAATTCGTTTTGTCATTTTATTGATATGACTACTACTCCAAGTAAGATTTTCGTCTAATAAGACACCAAGTGATTTTGTTGTCGAAACTCGATCTAAAGGAATTCCATTTATTTCAAAAGAAGGATTGTCAGAAAGAGTACTTAAACGTTGTCTCGACCCAATTAACATGTACTCAGTTTTAGTCATATTTAAAGTAAGTTTATTTGATATTAACCATTCATTAATGTTTTCCAAGTCTTCGTTAAGATGAAACTGAATAGTGTTTGTATCGCTACCAGAATATGTAAGATTAGTGTCATCTGCATACATTCTGGGATAAGAATTAGATAAACAATTTGGTAAATCATTAATAAATACCAGAAACAGGAGCGGTCCTAGGATCGTTCCTTGAGGAATTCCACACTTAAGACTACATTTTTTTGAAAGTGACCCGTTAACAAAACATTTCTGCCTACGGTCTTCCAAATATGACTTAAACCATTTGTAGGCAACTCCGTGAATTCCATAGTTTCTGAGTTTAGACAACAAGATCTCATGGTTGACCGTATCGAAAGCCTTTTTCAGGTCTAGAAATACCACGGCATTAATATTGCCGCGGTCAATATTGTAAGCCAAACTATCAGTGGCCTCAAGTAAAGCCGTAGCCGTTGAATGCAAAGAACGAAACCCCGACTGGTGTTCGGATAGCAAATCGTGTTCTAACATGTATGCATAAAGTTGATTATAGATTATTCATTCAAAGGCCTTAGCCATTACTGAAATCACAGAAATTGGGCGGTAGTTATTCATTTCATTCCGTGTGCCTTGTTTAAAGATTGGAGTAACTTTGGCACATTTCCAATCTTCAGGAAATGTACCCAATAATAATGAAAGATTAAAAATATTGGTTATGGAACTAGAAATAAGATCAGCACATTCTCGAACAAGTCTGGCTGAGATCTGATCAAGACCGGTTGCTTTTGATTTGCATAGTTTGCTTAACACTGAAAATACTTGATCATTGTTAGTTTGCGTGAATTGAAACCTTTTGTCAGTGTTAATGAGATAATCAGTGTAACTCGTATGATTACTGCTTACTGGAATTTCACCAGCAAGTTTAGGTCCTATTGTCGAAAAATGCTCATTAAATGCATTAGATAAATCTGATGGGTTAGATATAGAATTACCATTCAAATTTAATTCCCTGACAGATGTTCTTTTTGATTTACGCGAGGTCAGGTCATTGACAATCTGCCATGTCTTTCGAGAATTGCCACTGTGCTGCATAAATGCATTTTTATAATAAGACTCTTTAGCGAGTTTAATTTCCTTATTTACAATATTTCGTAATCTTCTAAAATTGTCCCAATCACCAGGGACAGTAGAGTGTATAGCTTTTATTTTGGCTATGTCACGATCATGCATACGTTTTTTTAAATCAGATGTTATCCATGGAGAGTTCTTCAATCGAATACGCTTAGTACGTATTGGAGCATGTTTATCTGCTATAGTTAAAAATTTACTTTTCCATTCAGCCCACATTAGATTAGGGTCTTGAGTGTTAGATAAATTGTAACTCCAGTCTTGAGATGAAATATCACTACGGAAGTTTTCTCGATTAAACTTCTTAAAATTTCTATAGGTAATGTAGTTATTTCCTTTACTAGATACAGTATTTAAAGATAATTTGCGGTAGACATAGATTAGGCTATGGTCACTTATACCGCAATGCGAGACTCCTGAACAAACTACCCTGTCTGGATAGTGTAAATTAGATCGATCAAGGTGGAAGTTGTTTTGGTAATACGGGTATGTTCATTGATTAACTGCTGAAGACCATATGTATCGGTAATGCTCGACAGCAGATGGGTATTGTTGTCATACTGAGTACTATCGTTAGCTAAATTACAGTTAAAATCACCCATTAAATAAAACTCGATATTTTCTGCATCAAGTCGTCCGATAAGGGACTCAAAAGAAGTAAATAACTCAACAGGAGAATTGGGTGGTCTATACCAGTTGACAACAACAAATGGTTTGGATTGAGGTTTTCGAATTTCAACACATAAATTTTCCAAATTTTTAAACTTTAAATCCTCACGTATTGAAAAATTAATAGTGGTTCTAATATAGAAACAAACACCTCCACCATGTCGGTCTCTATCTCGGCGAAGTATTTCATACCCAGGGATATGTATTTCGCAATCATTAATCGAATTATCAAGTTTAGTTTCGTTGATTGAGAGGATATCTACTGGATAATTGACAAGCAGAATTCTCAGTTCATCTATATGTTTTATCAAACTAGCTATATTTAAAGAAGCTAGTTTGAAACCACGCTTTGCGGGAAAGGGTGGTATCGATTTCGTATTCAAATTGTTGCTATCGGCTATAGTTGTTTCAAAATTGAGATTAGATAAATTATTCGAGGAACTCTCATTAGGCACGGCATTCAAGGAAAATACATTTCAATCCTCCGGTTTAGTTACTATAGTATCTACAAAGTTTTTAAAAAATTTACAATTACCTTCATGATTTAAATGAAGTCCTCCTCTGTTCAAATCAGCGAAGCTAATGTTATTATGTTGAATAAGTGTCCAGCCGTTACTTTGGCAGTGTTTTCTGAGTTGTTTGTTGACGGTTTTAACTTGATCATTCATGTCCCGTCTTGCAACAAGTTCGGAAATGATAACTTTAGTTTCAGAGGTCTTTTCTATTTCACTTGCAAGACTAGCAACCCTCTCGGCAACCTCGGTTGGACTGGAATTTTTCAGATCGTTAGTTCCACAATGGAGAACAATTCGATTTGGTGAACGGTCTATCGTTGGCTTGATATAATGTCTCATATCTTCAGATGTAGCACCCGGAAATGATTTTACTACGACCCGGTTGCCGACCTCTTTGCCAAGCTTTGGCCCTTGAATATTCTTGATCATGGAGTCGCCTATCAGCACTGTTGTATGACGCTTTAGTTGTCGATCCTCCTTGTTATCGTGTTTCTTTGCAGTGGTATTCGACCCCTTTTGTTCAGCACTGAAGCTGTTAGCTGAAGCTTTCCAGCTCTCCTTCTGACGGGTTTCGGTTAACGTTTGGGTTACTTGACTTGCAGCATTGACTTGCAGCATTGACACTTCTTCGGTATGTTCTTCAACACTGAGACCAGCGAAGCGATTATTGATTTGAATATTCGGATTCACTTGGTGACAGGTCGGATCATGTTGTTGCCTCTGTTGTTCCTCTGAATTAATTTGATCTGCTTGATTGACATTTGATTGTTCTTGATTTCGTTCATTCTCCTTGTACAATAGTTTAATTGCCGTGATTAAGCTGGCTTTTTCATCCTCTGCTGATTTTGCTTTGTCTTGAAGATCTGCTAGAATACAGCTAAGATTGTTAATTCTTTTGGAAAACTCATCATTTAGTTTTTTTAATTGAAGGTTTTCTTTTCTTAGGCTATCCAACTCACTATTTGTCTCTCGATTTTGGAGCTGATTTAGTACTTTCGAATGATCTTGTAGCGTTTTGTCAACTGTTGTTTTATTTGTTGTAAATTCTTTCACTAACAATCTAAATTGGCAATCGAGGGATTTGATATATGTCTCTAAAGCAGAATCTTCTTTGTTATGTATGCAAATATCGTCGTTTCCTTGCCAATTTCAATATGGTCGTCTTCGTCCGGAATTTTAGTGTCTTCACTGACAACGGAATTTGCTAGTTTTTTAGATATCGAAGCCAGTGAAATTAACTTAGCTTCGATATTCTCCTTCTCACCACCGCTAACAGTTATAGTTTGTGTATTAGCATGCCATCGAATAGATATATCTTGACTTTCGTCAAGCTGCCAGTGTCAAAAGAAGATATTCCACGTCAAACCGACGTAGATCGTTGGCCTCATCTCCAAGGTATCACGACGACAGAAATCGATGCCGAAGGGCGAAGTCGGTTTGCTTATTGGTAATGACGTTCCTAAAGCTCTGCAACCTATAGAAATACGAGAAAGCGTTGACGAGGGTCCGTACGCCGTAAAGACTGCTCTTGGTTGGACTGTAAACGGACCACTAGGGCGAGTCGATTCACAAGAATCAACAGCTAACCTTATTCATGCGGACGGAGAGCTAGAGAACCTTTTCAGACGCTTCTGCGACCAAGAGTTCGACGATGTGGACGATGAAATTGCGATGTCATGCGACGACAAGCGAGCGTTATCTGTTATGGAAGAAACTATCCAACTAAAAGGGGGTCACTACGAACTGGCCTTACCATGGAAAAATCCACCACCATCCTTGCCGAGAAACAGACCACTCGCTGAGCGCCGATTGAAGTTGCTAAAGAAACGTCTGGAGAAAGATAACGAGCTTTTAGAGAAGTATTCAACGTTTATGAATGACCTTCTTGAAAAGGGCTACGCAAGAAAAGTACCAGACCAGCAACGCGAGAAGCAAAACGACGCGACATGGTATCTTCCCCACCACCCTGTCTTTCATCCTCAGAAACCGGACAAAGTACGGGTTGTGTTCGACTGCGCGGCCGAGTATGGAGGTACGTCATTAATTAAACAAGGAGTTGTTGCAGGGGCCGGATTTAACAAACAGTCTAGTTGGTGTTTCAACGCGATTTCGTGAAGGACCGGTGGCGATGATGGCAGATATTGAAGCTATGTTCCATCAGGTTCGAGTTCGACCTTCCGATTGTGATTCCTTGCGCTTTCTGTGGTGGCCAGATAACGACCTTAGCAAAGAACCTACAGAATACCAGATGATGGTACATCTTTTTGGCAGTGTTTCATCTCCTACCTGCGCTAATTTTGCCTTGCGAAAAACAGCAGACGACAACAACGAGCAATTCGATCCAGACACGATCAGCACGGTCAAACGGAATTTCTACGTGGATGACTGCCTCGAGTCTTCACGAAACGAGCAAGCAGCAATCACCACTGCAGAGCAACTACGTATCCTGCTTTCCAAAGGCGGATTTCGTCCGACGAAGTGGCTTTCGAACTCCAGAAGAGTTATCGAATCAATTCCAGAATCAGAAAGGTCCAAATTGGTGAAAGAGATCCGTTTCGGCGAGTTACCAACGGAACGCGCTCTTGGGGTATTATGGAACGTCGAATCGGACACTGTCGGATTCACGATCGTAATCAAAAGTAAACCATTTACAATACGAGGAATCTTGTCGGTCGTGTCATCAGTGTATGATCCACTTGGGTTTGCAGCGCCATTCGTTCTGCTGGCGAAAGAAGTCCTTCAGGATTTGTGTAGAATGAATCTGGGATGGGACGATCCAATCCCAGAAGAGTGCTCGGAGCGTTGGGAAGCTTGGCTGAGTGAACTACCGAAGCTGGAAAATTTAAGGATCCAACGTTGCTTCCAACCACCTGACTTTGGAAAAGTTGTCTCAACTGAATTGCATCACTTCTCTGACGCCTCCCAACGTGGTTACGGTGCTGTTTCCTACCTACGTTTCACCAATGCCGAAGGAGTCAACCACTGTTCATTTGTTATGGGAAAATCGAGATTGGCGCCACTAAAAACCATTACGATCCCGCGGTTGGAGTTATCAGCAGCCGTTTTAGCGACAAAGTTGGACAAGTCAATCAGAAAGGAAATTGATATACCGATCTGCGAGTCAGTATTTTGGACTGACAGTACGTGCGTCCTAAGTTACATCGCGAGTAAAGATAGAAGATTTCATACCTTTGTTGCCAATCGCGTCTCCTCCATCCACGAAGCGTCTTCCCCATCACAGTGGAACTACGTGGACACGAAGTCGAACCCAGCTGACGATGCGTCAAGGGGGATACAAGTTAAAGATTTGTTACAGAACAAGCGTTGGTTGGAAGGCCCGGAGTTCCTGTCCCAATCAAAGGAGAGCTGGCCAGAGCAGCCTATCGTTAGCGCCCAAGTCGTCAAAGATGCCGATCCAGAAGTGAAGAAGAATAAAACATTTGCCACGATTACAACTGTAACTGGTAAAGTTGACGAGATCTTTGCACGTTTCTCATCTTGGTACCGCTTAAAGAAGTTTGTGGCATGGATGCTGCGCTATAGACGTGCATTGCGTAAAGCCTGCGAGAAATGTTCTTCAAATGGACACGAACGAAAGCAAACACGTATCAAGCCACTAACGGTTGAAGAGTTGCGCGAAGCCGAGCTGGAAATCATCAAGATTGTCCAAGAACGAAGTTTTACTGAAGAGATTGCGGTGATGCTACGGAATTTAAATTCAGCTACTAATGCGAATGTCATGCCAAAAACAGTAAAATGTTCCAGTCCACTCTACAAGCTTGATCCAGTGTATGATAAGCGCGTCCTCAGGGTTGGAGGACGATTGAGAAATTCCTTGGTTTCGGAAGGAGCGAAGCATCCGTTGATATTACCCGGCAATCATCACGTCGTGACTTTGATCGTTGAATATTATCACGATCTCTCTGGTCATTCCGGTTTGGAACACGTTCTCGCGATGCTAAGAGAGAGATTTTGGATAATCAGAGCTCGGGTTCTGATCAAGACCGTTATTAAAAGGTGCTTCGATTGCAAGAAGAGACAAGCACCTGTAGGAGAGCAAATGATGGCAGATTTGCCAGTGGATCGTGTCACGGCTGGGAAACCGCCATTCACCAACGTTGGTATTGATTGCTTTGGCCCTTTCACGGTCAAGAGGGGCAGAAGCAATGTAAAGAGATACGGAGTCATATTTACCTGCCTGGCAATACGGGCAGTGCATATCGAAGTCGCGAATAGTTTGGACACGGATTCGTTCCTGAACGCGTTGAGGAGATTCGTGGCGAGGCGTGGCCAGCCAGAAGAAATTAGATCGGACAACGGCACGAATTTTGTCGGTGGAAATCAGGAGCTTCGAAGGGCGATAAAGGCGTGGAATCAAGACAAGATCAACGGTTTCTTGACACAAAGAAACGTAAAGTGGGTTTTCAACCCACCTAAAGCGTCTCATCACGGTGGCGTATGGGAGCGGTGTATTCGGACCGTACGAAAGGTGCTGAATGCTTTGATGAAGGAACAAGTCCTGGACGACGAGCGACTAACAACCCTCCTGTGCGAAGTCGAAGGAATTGTGAATAATCGGCAGATCACGAAAGTCTCGGACGACCCCAAGGATCTCGAAGCCCTTACACCAAACCACCTCTTGTTGCTTCGAAAGGGATCCGAGTGTCCACCCGGTGTGTTTACGAATGGCGACCTTTACTCACGTCGGAAATGGAGACAAGTTCAATACCTTGCGGATATCTTTTGGACGCGATGGACGAAAGAATATTTACCATGTTTGCAAGAACGGCAGCGATGGTCCAAGATCCAAAGAAACTTCTCTGTCGGGGATATTGTGCTAGTAGCTGACGAAAGTTCACCTCGGAATACGTGGCCGTTGGGTAGAGTTGTTGATGTTCGGCGGAACAGTAAAGACGGTCTCGTGCGAAGCGTTACAGTGAAGACGAAGAATACGACTTTGGATCGTCCGGTGACAAAGATTGTTCTACGGGAAACCGTCGAGCAAGTTGAAGAAGGAAGACCATGAACGATAAGTACAATATTAACATGCATCTATAGTTATACGTTGCATGATAACCGTTTAATATCTATCATTTTTGCCTTATATATATAGTTTGTTAGTTAAAGTCCAATCCTTCTGTTTGTTTAAATGCTCATAGTTCATACCTTCGCATTTAGGGGCCGGTATGTAGGATTGGAACTGTCAATTTGTGTTTTATTAGTAATGACAACTGTGCTTATCACAGGAAATTTACGGTCGACTATCCTTATCACAGGAAACTTATGTTTTTAAGACTGATGTAGTTAATTACGTTTTTGCATGGAAAAAGCACGCTTAGCCCCAGAACTCGGCAGTATAGTTTGAGACACTCGTAAAGAGAGGACAGCCAGAGAGAGAGATAATTTACGTTGAAAGTTAAAGAGCTACTGGGGAAACATCTGTAAGTGACAATTCATTTGTATATTGTAGTTTATTGTTTAGTTGCGTTAGCGCTAGGTTAAGTATTTAGTATTAATTTAGGTTTATATTCATTTCTATTTAGTCGAACCACGTTTCACGTTACACGTTATAGTTTCGCGTTTATATTACAAGTTTGGTTATTATACGATTACATTCGAGTTTGTGATCTATTTATTTCGTTGCCGTTGGCAAATTGGTAACCTGAACGACCCTTTTCTACGTGCGTTTGAACTGTTTTCCTAATATCAGTCTCAAATTGTGCTCACCCGTGAGCTTTATACCATCTTGGTTTCACTGTGCATGTCAATGGTGTTAGAGCTTACACCTTTTAAGCAAGTGGCGGACACTAGAGGGGGTGCCGAAGGCACGAAAAATTTTTAAATTTGAATCGCGGAAATGGCATTTGCAGCATTCTGAGACGCATAATCAGAAAACCCAGAATTCTGGGCGCCAGAGTATGCCTGTTCGCAGGTAGTGCTGTGAATAATATAGTTAACAACAAAAATCATGACCAAAGACACCAAAAACGGATCAAAATTGTATTTTAAAATACTCAAAACGCAGAAAAATTGGGAATCGACTCGCATTACCTCAATCCCATTCCCATTTTTGAGGACTTCATTTCCCATTCCCAGTGGCCAAATATCCCAGTCCCAGCAACCCAAATCCCATTTTCCCAGTCTAAAAATAGATCAATCCCAGTTCCCATTTTACCCCTTCAGGGCCCTCTTTTGACGAAAACATTTACAAAAAACTAATCAACTTCTAATATATTGATCAACCTCAGCCCCAGGGTCTTCATGGTGGTGTGTATATTGTCACCACAGACGCTTATTAAACTGGGGCGAAGGCGAAATTAATATGGTAATTCCTTTCTCGATTTAGTAGATTTTGAACACAAAGCTTAGTAATAACCGCTGGAAAAATATGGTCACACTGCTATAAGGAAAGAAAAATGAATGCTGCAAAACGAACCAAAAGGAATAACAAAACTAGAAAATAGAACAAAATAAATACTGCAAATAGAACCAAAATGAATACTGTAGCTTTGCCGACCTTTATCATGTTGTCAGCCCCTCCCCCCCCTGAATTTCAGGTTATCAGCCCCCACGTCTTGTAACCCTCTTTTCGGCTTTGAGAGCACTTCTCCCCTTGTTAGCGTTCCAGAAGACCAGAACTACACCACTACTCGAGTAAGAAATTAAATGACAAAAGGCAGAAGAAGGAAATGCAGTAAAGCACATGCATGCATGGCGCAAAGTATAGTAACATGAACGCCAGCATAAAAGTCAGAGGGCAAGCATAGGTTGGATAAGAAGAAATTTCATTCTCCCCAAAGGTTCTCATGGACAAAGCCATGCACACATGCTGTTCTGCAGCTTTTCTTATACCTGTCTGTTACATTTTCACTCGCCAAACTGTCACAAATTTACGACCCAAATAATAAATTCAGGTTAATTCACCAACCCTAGTTGGCATGTGGGTCCGGGGCCATGTTGAAATCTAGAGTCTCTGAAATGCGATTTCAAGTATTTTGGGGGTAAAATTTTGCAGAATTTCGAAGGTTATAAAGTACATCAACGACATAATTTTTTATGATCTCACAAACGTATACCTATTCCCAGACATTTCTCCTTGGAATTAAATGAATTGGGAAATTCCCCTTTGGAAAGTTGGAGGAAGGGTCCTTGTCACCCTATTACCTCTCTGTGATGCTGGGTTCGGAGGAGAAAATCCCAACGTGATTTTAATCGGAAATCTAGACAATTCTAGTTCAATGAGAGACAATTTCCCCCATTCTCAAGGTCCAGGATAAGATTGAGAAGAAAATTTGTGTTATATAATAATTACAGGCATGTATTTAACAGTTAAAAATCTAAACTAAATCCATTCTACTTGGAACCATATCTTGGTCGTCCCGCTTCGATGGCTACGCCCTACAAAAATTCGGCCACAAAAATATCTAGACGATCTCCATAGTTGGAGTAAAAAATGGCTCATGGAGATAAATTTGAAGAAAACACAAATAGTAATGATTATTGAAAAACGAAAAACAAGAAAGGCAAGCCCAAAGTTTAATCTTGGAAATCGGAACATAGCAATCGTACAGGAATACTGTTACCTATAGGAGTGAAACTAAATCACAATGGCAATTTCACTTTAGCTCTAAAGCAACTAAGTGAGAAAGCCTTGTATGCTTTATATGGTATAAGAAGACAGCTCAACTTCAGCCGCCTCAATCCCAAATATGCCATTAAAATATTTGATTCTATTATAAGCCCGATCCTACTATATAACTCTGAAGTATGGGGGACATACGTGAAAAAAGATTTCAACAATTGGGACAGGTTACCAATTGAAAAAGTCCATCTTACGTTCTGTAAAATATACCTCGCTGTCAGTAGGAAAGCAACTAACATTGCTTCCAGAGCTGAGCTTGGAAAACTCCCTCTTATTATCAATGTATTCAAAATGGTCTTCAAATACATCACTCACTTAAACTCACTTCCCGAAACAGCCATTGCAAAGCAAGCATTTCTAATCTCGAAAGATCTCTACTCTAGGCAGAAAACTTCCTTTTACGGAAATGCAATGGATACAATAAAAAATTTAAACCTAAATGAAGAAATCCCTAATCTGGAAGCCGTAACGTTTGAACATATTGAAGCTATTACCAAAACCCTTCAGGATAAATACTTGACATTCTGGAAACATAAACTTGAAAATTCATCCAAACTAACTTTCTATTCAACATTTAAAACGGACCACAACCTCGAAAAATACTTAATACTTATAAAAGACCCATACAAGAGAAAATGCCTTTCACGTTTTAGAGTCAGCAGCCATAACCTCCAAATTGAGATACCAGGGCGATACCAACTGATACACCCCGAGAAGAACGCTTATGTGAAATCTGTAATTCAGGAGAGGTGGAAAACGAAACCCATTTCCTACTCTTTTGCAAAGCCTATGAGCATTCTCGTGAAGACCTCCGAAGTTCTTTAGAGAATGCCTCATCTAGCGAGATTAAACTGAACTCTCAAACTCTATCAGCTGACTTAATGAAGTCAACTGATAGTGAAATCATAACTAAACTGTCAAAATTTGTTTATTCATGTTTTGAACAAAGGCTTAAATCCCTTGAAACCAGGAGTGCTAGTTAGCATAGGTTGTAAGAACCACCTTATTTGTAAATATTATACTTGTCTACATTCTTTCTTCTTACTTCTTATTAACGTTAATGTTATGTTAGTCTATTAAGTATCATTGCACATATACTAATTTGTAAATTGTATAATCCGAGTTTACTATAGTTCTCTATATATTGTTATAACTTTTATACGCTTTAGCAATACTGTAAATTTATAGTCATGCTAATAAAGCTATTATTTACCTTACCTATACGCCCACTGAGCTATACTATACTGGAGGACCTGCTCGGGATAAAAAAGTGTCGCCAAAAACATGGCGGATGAGACTACTGGTCCCTAGATTCATGGCAACTACCACTGTCCCAACCGCGATCCTAAGCTTTCGACGATGTACTTCACCCCCCTGGTTTGAGCCCAAAAATTTTCTTTAAGAGGTAAAAAACTCACTGAAAATCTTGATATTTTTCTTCCAATTTGCTTAATTTACAACGGATACTGCATTTTTGCGCCTCTCGTATGTACGAGAATTCTCCAAACAAAAACTAGAAGAATATTTTATTCACCGGTAAGATTTTTATATTTGAATACTTCTAGATTCTAGCGCTTGCTTTATTAAACTCGATAGAAATACAAATCCCCATAGGAAAATGGTTGGGAATTCTGTAAATTTTATTGTTCTTTTGATTTACCACTAACCTCTGTGTTCTCATATGGTTTTAAAGGCTGCTTATGGTGTCAAAATCCTTACTGTGCACTTATATTGTCAAAATATTGATTTAGTACTACAGACTTTTATTATAGAGATATAGGCAAATTTTCCCTGACAATTAAACTTTGAGTGATATATATCCTTTATATTATATTCAACATTAACATGGCCTTAAATCTGCACAGCTTATTTTTTTATATATTCTAATGTTGTAAAATGAAACTTTGGGATAGTTAAGAATTTAATCCATTTATAATGGACAATTGCCCATTGACAAGTAAAATTGCCTGGCATATAAATGCCAGACCTATATATGTGAAAAATTACCGAGTGAGTCAATTTATTTGACATACCATATTAATTAACCATTAGGTTGCATTGTGCCCTAAGGGACCGGTCATTATTTATGGTGGGGGGTGGCACCGAAGAGAAAAGGGTTGGATAAACTAAATTTTGAGTAAGTAAAAGGTTGGGTAAATGAAAAACAAAACAACTCAAGGGTTGGGTAATAAAAATTTATTGTCATTTCCAAAGCATGACTCACTGAAGTATTGGCGCCTAAAAAGCAATGGCAACAGTAGGCCCTACTCTGGGGCGATAACGAGATAATGCGAGTTTAAGCAATTTTAGGTGATTTAAGCAAAATCTGCAATTTAAGCAATGCGAGTTTGAGCGATATAGGGCAATGTAAGAAAACAATTAAAATTTTAGGGAATGCTGTTTTAGGTGTTTAGAGGTAATTTCAGGAATATACAACTATATCCCTGATGACTCCAATGAAATTACCATTAACCTATGCCAAGCATCCAAACATGAGTGTTCCCACAAACACACACACATGCAGTGTATGAAGCAAAATATACAATTTAACAAAAAAGTTGAAGTCTGCTTGAGGGGGTTCTGGAAACAAACAATACACTGTATGCGCATGACGATCAAGTGTTTAAAGGGTAAATAAGCTCAATATTCATGACTTTTTTTGTCCATTGTCTATTTCGAAGCCATTGGGGTATTATTAAATTCATGACACAACTATAATACATGACCACATGTTCACATCATATGCAATTGCAAACAATTTTCAAAGGAGTAGGGTACAGAATTGCAATATAACAACATATAAGTAAATTATACATGTCATGAACTTACCAGTTTGTGTTGAGTTAAATTAAAAAAATTTTATGACATCAAATATTATTTATTTATTTGCAAATCAAAACATTTTAAAATCTCGTGTTTTGTTTTGTATTGCGCCCGCGATATATTAATGGTATTAACCACTGTGAATATGATATATATTTTTAATACATTACATTTGCGCTCAAAAGTTCAGGAAGTGAGTTTCTAGAAAGGATGAAAACTCCGTTTTATATATGGTATGTAAAAGGTAATCATTGTTTACTGTTTACTGTTTATGTTGTATTCAGGTATGGGGAATTTAAGCGATGAGAGTTGCAAAACTTGCAAATGTAGTCTGACACTCTGACTAGTTTCTTTGACGTCATCATGTAACTATTTAATATTGTGCAACATTCATTATTCAATTTACAGTATTCGCAGCAATTGAATTAGCCTTCTATAACCATACAAATGATTATAGCTTATAGCCCACCTTGCCTTTAACATTGATCCTATATATAATGAGTTAATATAACTTGATTATGTTGCTAGTCGAGTATGGGACCTATGGGTCTTCTAGATCCTAGAGTAGCACAATTAATATAAAGTCTCCGTAAGGCGGTAATATTAAAGACTGTTCTTATTTATGCATGACCTTTGACTATTAAGTGGCCAAAAATTGTGCCTACAGTAGTCAACTTATTCCACTATCCGGGTTGCATCACTTTTGATTGCAAAACACCCGCGTTTATTATACATGGATTTGCTACAAGACAACTAGCCTCCTGCGCAGACGTTGTTAGTGGCCCGAGGCCTCACCTAACGTCTGCTCACATTCGCTATGCATTTGACTTCCCATTGTTTAGAACAGCCAATAGAATTTTATGTAAACAATGTAATTATCCCGCCCACAACATGTCAAATGTCATACGGGAAAACCCAGCAAGCTGTCAATTTCCTATTGTAGCAATTTACACTATTTTTGTATTACAAATTACAACTGCGTGATGTACATATAATATCAACACTGAAACAAAGGAAAAAAGTATTGTAAATAGTTGCTTCACATGCAAGGGTGAAGAAATAGATAAAAATAAACGTACGAGACTGTTTGGTAAAAGCAAAACTCACGATTTCGTGGGTATCCTTCGCGAAACTGCGAAAATCGACTTAGACATTTACAGTGACAAATGTGGGCCGACTTCATTCTTGTGTCGTAACTGTGTAAATAAATTAAAGCGTCTGGACGAAGCTAACAAGTCCGTAAGTGAGTTGAATAAGTACTTTCGAAATTTATTTAATGGAAGGGAACTGACACAGAATAACGAGCCAAAGCGAAGATTGCATGACACTAGTTTCGAAGTCACAGAGACAACAAGAAAGTTTCTAAAATTTGATGAACAAGATGACCCCTTACTGGACTCGGACAGTGCAAGTGGCATTGAACAGAAAGACGTTACTTTGATTGTCACACAGCCTTTTATTCCCACCGCCACCGTTCAACCAGGACAAGCGTCACAAGCCTTAACGAGCAATATTGATTTGTGCCCGATATTTATGTCCACGCCTAAGAAAGCGCCAGTGAACAAAAAAACTGATGAGAGCAGGATTACTATCTCTGTAAAGTATCCTTCAAAGGTGAAAAATAAAAACATTGTAGGAGACTTTGCCAAAATTGTAAAAGCCATTTTGCACCAAAATCCTACAGGGATTGCTAATGTCGTTGTCAAATCGAAACAATTACGAGAGAAGGTCGTAGATCGTTTGTTACAACTTATCAAGACAGAAATTGACGATTTGTGTTCTGTAAAAACCCGTCAATATTACGCGGAACAACGAAAGAGAAATTATTGGAGTTTAGCCTGGAAAAAGTTTGCGATGAATGGGCGGAACGCGCTCCAATGTTTCATTCGTTTTTGCGTGCGTGTTGTTCGAAATCCAGAGGCACTGCCAAAGATTTAGAGTGGTCTCCTGCAATGGCTGTAGCTGGATCAGTTCTACTAAAGCAGCGAAATAAGCATATGAATGCACTAGCTTCCATAATAGGACTAACTATAAAAACCAAATCGTTAGAGGTGAGTCACCTGGAAAAAACATACTTGATTTTATACACAATTATTCTATTTGCCTGCTTTTTTACAATACATTTGTTTGTATGATTTTATACAATCCAATGACCATACAATATGTATATTTTTGTATATGCGAGTTCTGTTTTGCAGCAGTCTTGAAAATATAGATAGATCAATGAAACCCCTTCAACTATCAAACATGTTCACACAACTATATGTTTCATTACAATTTATACGGCTATTATATGTGATTTGTAGACGGTGATTAACACTTGTGCGAAGCTAAGAATCACATGCTGCAATCAAACAGTCTTACGAAAAATGGACATCTTGGGAGAAAACCACGACGAGCTGTTGAAAACTGCCAAACGAAATTTGGAGGACACGTTCCAAGAAGAAGACGGTTCTTCGGTCCATCCAGGTTATACTATCCCTTTTGATAATGTTGACATCAGGATTGAACGTAGACAAATGACAAAGACATCCCAAAATATGGATTGCCATTGGGTTAATCATCTTTATGTAGAGAACAGAATTTCGGGAAGTCATTTGCCAACCCACTGCAACAAGAGTATTGATAGCTTGGAGAATATTGATCTACTTGTGAGTGCAGAAGATGAGAAGAAGCAAAGATTTGACTTCGTGATATTGGTTTCACGTTTCCTAGTAGAATACTTCGAACATTTTGAATTTCTTAAACAAGTGTGTGTGTTGCATATTCAACATCGTTATAGCAAAGAAATGGCAAAAAAATCTGTCAAGGTCTGGTTAAGTGGTTTTGTAATTACTATGTATTTTTCTGTTTATTATATAAAGAACAATATTTGAAAAGCGATAATTTTTACAGAAAAGCGATAATTTTCACATGTGAGATTATCATAAATAATCTCAGATGTGAGATTATCACTTTTATCAGTGCTCGAAATCTCTATAAAGCCCTATACTTTATATAATAAATCACAATAATTCATGCTTGTATTAAGTTATTGCATGATTTTACTACTCCATTTCCACTCAAACATGACCAAATTGTATGTTATAGAGTACAATACCGTGACATATGAACAGCTTGTCTGGGGGGTACACCCCGTGACAACCTGGGGGGGAGTGGGAATTATTTGGTAATTTAGCCACTATAACGACCCATGCATAAAGTCGTTTAATGCAATAAAATATCAAGCCCCCTATATCGTCAAGGGGTACATTATATAGGTCGCTTAATAGTGGGGGCAGGGGCGGATTCAGACCGTTGCAACCGTAGCATATGCTACGGTCAGATTTTCCCTGAGATATATTTTTCCAGGTTGTACCTTTTTTAAAGTTATTAAAAACTAAAACGTTATACTATTTTTAATTGCCGTTATTTTCAATTTTTCATTGAAACTTGGTGCAATTTTTTTAAAATTTACTAAATCATATTGATATAATTTTATCGAGTTTTTATTTCATTTCGGATAATTAAATTCGGGTTTTTCTCAAATTTCCGCCCGAAATACCGCCTGTATTTGCGGGTTTTGCACTAGTACTATATCACATCGTTCTGAAGTCGTAGCATTTGCTTCATTGTGATTGGCTTGCTTCGTCTAACCGTAGCAAACCAATCATAGCGCTGTATTTGGAAATTTTTGCAGTGGTCAGATTGAAACTGACCGTTGCAAAAATTCGCAAATACGGCGTGCTGATTGGTTTGCTACGGTCAGACGAAGCAAGCCAATCAGAATGAGGCAAAATGCTACTGTTTGCAATGGTCGCATCGACTTTAGAGCGATGCTGGCTTGTTATTGTCGTGTCGGCTCCTCGTTGTAATCGAATAGTCGGTAAATTGCAATCGCCGCTCGTTCCAAGGAGAAAGATATGGCTCAGTCTACCAGACTCCACGATCTTCTGTGTATAATGAACGAATGTAAACGTGTTTCATTTAACAAAAAGGTGCGCGAAAGAATTCTGATCGAAAGCTCTTGGTGTGCGATTATTGGGATAATTTGCATTTCCCGCGATGTGAACTGTGAAGACAGCGCTGTTTGAATCACCTCCGTGTCAGGTCAGTCTCATGAATAGTATATTAAATATGTAAATAACATATCGAATTTTACACAGTTCATGCGTCCCGAATATATTACCATATATTTCCTGATGAAACGTATTATTATAAAAATGCAGAACACTATCAATGGCCACTCACACTATTTGATAGCCATTGGCATACCATGTGTGTTTATATTAAGAAATATGTTAGTTAATCTCCTATATATTTTATGTCTTAGATTTTGCTCATGTAATTATTAGTTGCAGACCTGTAGTCTATAAAGACTAGTGAGTAGTGTAAATGAAATTTATAGAAATAGTTACACTCCGATATATTATATTGTAGTTTACATGTGACACATGTATACTAATAGAGTTTAGAATTACAACAGCTGAGCCTGCTTCTTGGGATAACGTATCATAAATATATGGTTAGATGTTTCAAATCCATGTATTGTATACCTTACTTGTATTAAAATTCGCGTCGTATACTCATTTTCGTTCAGCTTTAAATTCGCGCATTCCAATTTCGCGAAACTTGTTCGCGCAGCTTTAAATTCGCGCAAGTAATTTTCCGTGTTGGTTCCTTTTGGTTTGTTTAATAGAACTATAACATCAAATACTTCAATATTTGTCAAAACAAAATTCATAATAACAGTAAAGCCTGGTTCACATATGCCTGCGGCATGCCTGCGACTGTATCATTATGCCTCTACTTGCCGCCGAAATACCGACAAAGTTGAACTCAAGTCAACTTTCCCGGCCTACCGCCGATGTAACTGTGGCACTGGAGGCAATCGGCGAACAAATGTTCACATAATTTACGTTTTAAAGCTACCATCGGCATCGTCGCCGGTACGTCGCAGGCATATATGTGAACCAGGCTTAAAGCGTATAAAGTTCAAACTTCAAAATGTATGGTTTTCATTTGCCTAATACAATAACAATAACAATAACTAATTTTTATTAGCATCCCATATATTATAGGTTCGTATATGGTATTGCCTTACATTATATTATCTACTAACAACGAGTGAATACTACACCGCAAATTTTAGTACAAATAAACATATACAAATAAACATTTTTCCTAATTGCCGTTGTGCTGCTGTTTCAAGATGATCTATAAAATAAACATTTTTCCTATAACTTGGAGATAATCTACAGTATATACAGTACAGAAAATATTTTTCCTGACTGCCATAAGTTGTCCTGTTGTTTCGGGATGATCTATACATGCTGCTGCTTAGCCAGACAAACATTTTCCCTAACTGTCGTTGGGCCGCTGTTTCAAGATGATGTACATTTGAAAACTTTCGAACTACTGTCATCTTCCTTTTTCAAGATAATCTGTTGTTCAAAGTGGTATATGTTGATTAATAAATTTTGTTTCTTATGTGCGTTTTTTTTCTTATTTTGGTGTGAAAAACAGGCACTTTTCTACAAATTTTAAATCTAATTTCGATGCTCAGAATGCAGGAAATGGTACTTGCGGCCTTCAAATTTCAAAAATTTTCTGGGGGGGCATGCCCCCAAACCCCCCTAGGTAGGCCGTGGCCTTCGGCCACGCATGTTGATTTCATCCAAAATGCTACGGTCAGATTGAGAAGCTGAATCCGCCCCTGTCCCCGGGGGGGGGAGCTAATATAAAATTTGTGGTACATGAACTAAAAATAGACACAGCCAGGCTAAGATGGAAGTTGGCACTGTAACATGTAACTATGATCATTACCACAAGACTAATATAATTTTGTGATCATGAGTTAATTGTATATCTTTATTTTATAGGCTCCTTTGGGAATTATTTTCAAGAATGAAAATACAAATGAAGAAATGATTGAAATTCTAAAGCAATTGCAATCATACTTGCCAAAACAGTCAATCGGCAATGAGACCAAATTCGACCCTCAACTCTTTGCTGGGGATCAGCTTACTGTGGAACGAGCAATAAATGTCATCCAATCTGTGATGAATGGATACACACCAGAAGATCGCCTTGAAGGCATTATTATGCAGCTGGGTGATTGGCATGCCGGACTCAAAATACTTTCAGTGAGTCAACAAATACTTTGAAAGAGTATTATGTACAGTATTAACCTTTTTAAGTTCTAATGTGCTTATTCTGTCTAACACCATTCGATTTTACTTGTCATAGGGAAAGGCTTATCAAGTTCTCTCAGCTAGCTTACTGTATTTCTCTTAATATTTACCTTAACCCATTGAGTGTCAAACTCTTCCCCAAACGAGTAAAATCATATGGCGTTAGACAGAGTAAAATAGTCTGGCATTTGACAGAGTAAAATAATAAAGTGTGGCACATCTGGGTGCATTGTCACTTAAAGGATTAACAGAGCTAGTGCATGTGCAGCTAGCCTGATTAACACATTGAATGGCAGCAATCTCCCCCCCCCCCCTATTAAATAAAGTGGGATGCAAGGGTTAAGCAACCTAGTTTGGTATATTACTCTACCAAATAAAAAAATTACTTGCCATTGTTATTGCATGGTTAGAACGTTAACTACAAAAGTAGACTGCACCTCATGGCACCTTGGTGTTTGATGATCAATTTCATGATTAATGTCTATTATAGCATACCTTCAAGCATGTTATATCTTTTATTGACAGATGATATATGAGCGTTTCTACTCAGTCAAGTCAGATGGAGACATTTGCACAATGTATTCAGACAGAACATTAATTAATCGTAGAAATGTAGTGAATGATCCAAAGAATGCATATGCTGCAAATCGAGATTTTCTTATACTTGAGGTGAAAGCAAGAGTTATTGCAGCAGCGATGGAAGTTTTGGGATTTCAATCGAATTCAGGAGCACCAACCAAATTCCCTATTCCAGAAGACCTAGAAGACCAGACCACATCAGAAAAACGAAAATATCTTCATAAAGCTGCAAGCAAGATTGTGGAGAAAATCATCTTTTCTGAAGAAGACACAAACAACCTCATAAGTGGCATCCTGAACATGCAAGATAAAGAAAATGCGATTAAGAATCAGCAGTTGACAAATGATGGCAGATTCCCATGCCGTTTTAGTGGATGTACTCTATCATTTAAGTATGATGGAAAGAGTAGGCGTAAACACGAGCTCACCCATCACCCACCACCTGTGATCCCACATGCACCAGAGCCAACCAATACCACTGCAGAAGAGTCTTCACTTAGCGATGAAAGCTTGATGAAAGATGACATTTATAACTATAACTGTGGTCTTCTTTCACATGGCATGACATTTCTAAACTTTCTTGACGCTGTGAAAGAGGGTGACGGGCGTCATATAATGAGGCAATATAAGTACCTTCTACTGTACTGCAAAGCTGATAAACACAGTAGCAAGTATGCCCTTGAGTGTCTTTATCAAATGTTTCTAATAAACACTATATTGTCCCCCAGAGATGCTCATAGATACATCTGGAACAGGGGTGTCAATAACCATGGTATGTTGGGGAAAAATATCCCATTAGATCTGGAGGTGGAACACAGCAACCACTACTTGAAACAAGCTGTGAAGAACTTGGGGCCCAATGTGAATCCTGCACCAATTTCTCGAATATGCAAATCTGAGAAATGTACCAGGACAATAATAAACACTTTGCAAGAAAGTGTTAAGAAAGGCTTCAAATCTGGCAAACACACGAATAAAAACGATGATGAAGATTTAAAAACAATTGTTGATAAGCTCGTGGAACATCATGCATTTGTGAAGCAAAATGCTCGTACATATCATAGTTTCAACAATATTGATAGAAACCCGCTATTGGGCCTTGATATATCAATGGTTTACAAGTGGATCAATGAGCACAAAGAAATATAAAGAAGAACACAAAAGCAAGATAAACTGAAAATAATAAATCTTACTAATTGTGGTTGTCTTCCACACTCATTTAACCATTGTGGGTGCATGGGGGAAGGACATTCAGGTATTCGGTAATCTGATTTTTGCCTTTTTCATATTCTATAATATAGCATGTAATATATAACACATGCTCTGATTGGTTGAAACCAGCTGCGTTTTGGATCAGACCATCCAAACACGGAAGACTAAAATGTTGTTGTTATTTTATAAAACAATTACTTTATGGTTTCTGTGTTTGGATGGCCTGATCCATACACACGGGAATGTTGCAAGAGTTAAGAAAAGCGAGCAAAATTACGAGCCGAAGGCGAGTATATTACAGTACAATTAGTCATTTTTGAAAGACTGTGGTTTGTTTCTGAAGCCTTGTAATAAACAATTTAACATCCGAAGTTTTTTGTTCATTAATTTAACAAAATTTAACAAATATAGTAGATTCTCAGGTACCTTTGAATGCCCCTCTCCCATATACATATTATTTGCAATACTGACATGTTAACAAGTATTAAAAAGAAAGTAATAGTATACCGTAGTATAACACCACAACATACCTATTAATTGCCGGATAAAACAATGTAACCACTGATTAAATCCATTTGTTCTTAACTGTATACAGTTTTACGTTTATGGTTTCAATTAGAAAGATTCTTCAATGTTTTCATTAGAGTCATTGTCATTCAAATGGGAAATGGATAGGTTTTCCAGAGCCATGTTTAAAAGATCAGAATCGTCAAGAAAGCATGCCCATTCGTCATTTATATCTTCTTCATCAACATTGTCATCATCATCATCAAATGTAGGTATTAATAAATTACATGCACCAGTTATACAAGTATCTTCATTGTTATCAAAAACGTTACAAAGCATCAAGTAGATGGAATGTGCATGGTTATGATGCCAAATTTCAACAAATTTGTAAACATCATCAACGGAAAAAATAGACCCACAATGTTCTAATACTTGATTCATTTGAACTTGCCCAAAGCCAATCACCATTTGTGGAGGAATATGTAAATGCATTTGGCCCATTGATATCTTTCCAATTACATCCATTAAGAGCTTCTTTTGAAATTTCACTAGTTCTTCTTTTAGTTTCTGGTAATGTGTAGAAGTGACTTCCCTTATTACATTAGAGATAGGAAGTTCAACATTAAGTTGAGAAGGATTTGCCAAAATACCAGGATAGATAGAATAAGATTTGCATTGTGTCATCCGGGAAATTCAAAGCACAATTATCACAACACAAGTGTGCAGGCTGTGGGGACTGGACATTACCAAGTGAAATTCCAAAATGGCTCAACAAACTCTTTCTTCTACATTCTGTAGTTTTTAAATATTCCTTGATGTTGTTTTCTACATGACCCAGTAAAATTCCTTGATAGATAATATATGACTTGCTAAGCTGTCCATCTCTTCCTATTCTTCCACTTTCTTGTATGTACGATTCCACATTCTTTGGTGGACCAAAATGAACTGATGTGTGAACCCTTTTGCAGTCTATACCCATCCCAAAAGCAATTGTTGCAACCAATGCCTTGACTGTACCATTAGGATCTTGAAATGATTTGATAATGTTGTCCTTGTTAGCTTGTGGTGTACATGAATGAAGCATTTCTAACACAGCACTTTCAACTGATTGTCCAGAATGAAAATGTTCACCAAGACAAGCCCTGAGTTTAGAATAAACAACACTACATTGCTTGATGGTTTGGCAATAAATGATAACTCGTTCTGCGGAACTTCCCATGTTAATGATTTCATCAACAATCCATTGAAAAGTATCATCAATTCTATGCGATTGTTGGATGTAGGTAACAGAATACATGACATTTTTCT
>CACRXK020002248.1:5467-45022 GCA_902702795.2 Paramuricea clavata
TAGTTCAGACACAAACCACGACAGCTTATTGTAGAATACTACCTACACTGGACCACCACGTTTGAGATATCTTTTTCAGGTAGTTCAGACACAAACAACGACAGCTTATTGTAGAATACTACCTGCACTGGACCACCACGTTTGAGATACATTACTTTTTTCAGGTAAGTTCAGACACAAACCACGGCAGGTTATTGTAGAATACTACCTACACTGGACCACAAACCACGGCAGGTAATTGTAGAACACTACCTACACTGGACCACCCCCTTGATATGTAAAAAACATCTAATTGATGTCGAATGAAACTATTTCTCTTGCCAGTTTGTTACTGCCTCTGTTACAATCACATTAACGATCCTGGCGCCGTGGACATCTGGAAAGCGGCTTTATGTGATGGCTATTGTTTGTCTCTTTGTCGTGACGAGGTCTACATGGTGCATAAAGAATTCCATACTTTCTTTGACGCTTTAAAAGGGTAAATTAGATATAATATCTGCAGATTGAATTTGTGAATAAGAGATTGGAGATTTTGTCGGACACTGGTTAAAGAAAGAACTTGTGTATTTTCAGGCAAAGCAAAAGAGCAAAAGAAATTCAAGAATGTGGTTCAATCTCTCTGAGCAATAGGTAAGTAAGTAATAGCCAGGGTTTTTCCAGGGATTTTTAGGGCCGTATATAAAACGTCCCCAAAAAGTCAATCTTGAATTGAGTTTTGAAACTCAATAGTCCCACCAAAGTTTCAGTGCAGTAAAAATGTTAATTGTTTGAGTTAATTCGTGACGTGTGGAAATTAGTTTTCAGTTGGAAATCCGACAATTAGGAACGCATTCGCCATCTTTAACCTGTTTCTAGTGTCCCTTGTTGCTCCTGCTTTAACACATTGCGTCTCAACTACATTTATTGAGTACGGGTGTCAGCCCCCCTTTCCTCGGGGGGGGGGGGGGGGGGGGGCAGCCGCCCCAGCTGTTCAGCTAAGCTTAATCTTCTCTGCAAAACGGACCCAAGAGCAAATCCTGAAAAAACCCTGATAGCTTGTATATAGTTCAACCATGCAACGTTATAGTTGCTCCGACGACTGAAACACCAAGGCAGTGTTTCGGTAATCAGTTTATACACCACAGAGACTATAATATAAGTATTTCTTTATTTCTAGTCCTGCAATACATCGGGAGAGAAGAAACTATCTTAGAGCAGCCATGCAAGAACTTTCCCACATTATTGCCGACCAACCTGGCCTGTTTGGACCAAAGGTAGAAATGCGATGCTAAGAACAAACTGCTTTGACAAATACACTATCCCTAATGATTCAGTAAGAGGTACTTATTGGTATAAATATAAAATTAGTTTAGTTTTGGTTTCCTCCTGTAGAAAACTAAACTAACTTTATTCACACTGGATAGCTGTATCAGTTCTAAACATTGATCCAGTGTTACTACAGGAGGAAACCTAAACTAAACTGACTTTATTTATACTGGATAGCTCTATCAGTTCTAAACTGTTCGCCCTAGAGCTCCAGTAAGAGGCATCTCTTATTGATCTTCACCGACCTTTTAACCATATCAGCAGTGCAGGTATTAATCACTTCATAGTCACAGGCTGTATCCTGAAGTTCTAAGATAACACGTGAAATATCTTTGATATCTAAATCTCCAGGCTTTAGTGGTAATACAAGCCTTGTCATTGTCTTCGGATGAAGTTCACTGGCTGATCAGACATAAAGAACATAATCCACCTAAAGGAAAGAAGAATCCCGATGATTATGTTGACGCGTAAGTTGATCCATGAAATATTTTATACATGTACTTGAATGTGGACAACCTTAAAGTGATCTGATGTTGTACAGAACTCACTGCTGAGTTGAACTTTAAACTATGGTTAGATCAATCAGAGGTCATAATACATGTTCTTGAATGTGGGCTACCTTAAAGTGATCTGATGCTGTACAGAACCAGGGCGTTTATAAGATAAACGTTATCTTATAAACGCCCTGACAGAACTCACTGCTGATTTAAGCATGGTTAGATCATACATCAATTAGGTGTGTCAACTTTTATTCTTCTTTAAACAGGAGACTATCACACATGTTGTTTCTGATTGAAGAATTATATGGTAAATTATGTGTCTGTATATCTATAAATGTTTTTTTTGTTCGTCTCTTTATTTTCATCTAAATAATGACGAATTCCGTGTTTTTAGCAATGATGTTGAAATATACCTCAGTCTTACAACGTTACTACATCCAGTATATGTCAGGCTTTGATAACAGTCTGTTGAAGGAAATTCTTCAGGTAGGCAAAAATATGGTATACAACAACTACATTATCAGTACAGTGGTAACTTGGCATGTGGATTATCCGGAAACCTTGATTCGTAAATTTACATGTCGAAATGTGTACTTCCACAGAAAATCCCCATCGTTCCTGAAGATGTCTCCTTGTTGATGACTTCGTTTACAAACACTTTGTCCAGTCTAAGTGTAAAACAAGGTAGTTACGGTTTATGGGTTGGCAGAGAGCGAGAAAGGAAGAGGGCGAGGGATGGAGGTGGGAGGGAGGGGAGAGACAGGGGGAGGGAGGGAGACAGGGAGGCTGGAGGAGAGGGAGGAGGCAGGGAAGGAGGGATGGAGGTGGAAAGAAAGAGAAGAGACAGGGAGGAGGGAGGCGGAAAGGAAGGAAGGAGGGAGCGGAAAGGGAGGAAGGAGGAAACAAAGAGGAAAGACAGAGGGAAGGAGGAAAACAGAAAGGAAAGAAGGAGGGAGGGGAAAGGAAGGAAGGAGGGCGACAAAGAGGAAAGGAGAGAGGGTAGGAGGAAAACAGTGTGAGAGGAAGGGGGTCGAGGGGATGGAGGGAAGGTGAAGAGTAGTGAGGGTAGGAGGAAAACAGGAAGGAGGGGGGAGGGGATGGAGGGAAGGAGGAGAGTAGAGAGGATAGGAGGAAGGAAGAAGCAAAGGGGAGAGGGGGGATGAAAGGTGGGAGGAATCAATAATTGGGAAATGAAGGAAGGATGGAATGAGAAGCAGAAACAAAAGTTCTTATTTTTTCTCATTAGTTGAAAGCAACACAGAATTTGACTTTGATGGTCTACGACTAGATTGGATTCGACTACAGGTACTCATGACTATTGAGGCATATATCATGTCTTGTATATTACTGTATATTCATCTCTCTTCATATATATATCCAGGCCTATACAAGCATCCGTGGAGCTGCACCAGAAATCAAAGATATCCGTGACATGGCAGTATTACTGAACACAATATCATTTCATTCAAAACTCGTCGACAACCAGGAAGGCTTACTGAACGAGGTTGCCGACCTCACTTTTTTCTGGTAAGAAGGCAAATAAACGCATTTATTTTGATGATGATTTTAGAATTGATGCTTGTGATGTTACTCTGAGTATATATCCACACCGGGCAAGCTTGACAAATATGCCGGACCACGGTGGGAATCGAACCTACGCCCTTTGGAATACTAGCCCAATGCTCTGCCAACTGAGCTACGCGGTCAGGTCGGTTCGAGTATGTGATATTTCGGAACAGAATCTAGTTCCTTCGATGCCAATGTAATCTAGTAATCATGATCACAAGCATCATATTCACCTGAGTACATTACACCAACACAGAAAAAATCAGATTTTTATTCAAAGTCTCATAAATTTGCATTTCTTTTTAGTTTCTATCCAACTTCTTTGGAAGAAGCATTTCATCAGTGCCTGAGTAGTTTGGGTCAACAGAAATATTCCATCACATTTCCGCTGCTTTGCAGTCACTTCATGTCCGCCACAAACCCCTCCTGTCCCGAAGAGGTAGGTTCACTGGATTGATCGAAGTTGCTACTGAAGTCTTGGTCAAACGAGAATGAGAATTGATGATGAGAGTTTTAACTCGTTTGACCGGCACGTTAGAGTTGAGAGAACTCTCATGCGAACTCTCGCTTGCCAACTGTCGTCAACTCTCATGCAAACTCTCGCTTCTCAACTCTCATCAACTTTCATGCAAACTCTCGCTTCTCAACTCTCATCAACTTTCATGCAAACTCTCGCTTCTCAACTCTCATCAAATTTCATGCAAACTCTCGCTTCTCAACTCTCATCAAATTTCATGCAAACTCTCGCTTCTCAACTCTCATCAACTTTTATGCCAACTCTCGCTTCTCAACTCTCATCAACTCTCATGCAAACTCTCTCTTCTCAACTTTCATCAACTCTCATGCAACTCTTCTTCTCGTACGTTTGACCAGGACATGAGAGTTAAGAAAACTGTCGTGCAAATTCTCGCTTCTCAACTCTCATCAACTCTCATGCAACTGTTGTTCTCGTTGACCGGGCCATGAGAGTGGAGAAAACTCTCGTGCAAATTCTCGCTTCTCAACTCTCATCAACTCTCATTCTCGTGAACTCTCTGTCGAAATATGATAATAATAAAAGTAATAATTATGGTTAAAAGCCGAGGTAGATGTGTAAACTATCGATGACTTTTTATACTTTATAGCGTCATCTGTTGGGCGAGAGAAGTCTTTCGGCAGTGAACATGTTTCTGGACGCCATTGCAAAACAAGCCAAGGAAGTCGTTCAACAATATTGTAAAGAACACCTCAAGTTATTTCACCAGCTTGATCCGCTCAACGCGCTACACTTGCTGGTGGACGCCGCCGCAAAAAAGAAGAAAGATAAAAATAAGAAAAATCAACAGCCGGAGATGGCGATGCCCGGAGATGAAAGTTATAGGAAAACACGAGAAGCGTTGACTCAGTAAGTATTCAATGAATGATTCTAGCTATAAACTAAATTTTGATCTATGGCAAGAGGAACAAAATCCATCACCACAGCTAGAAAGAGCATGTTAAAATTAATAAAATTGCAAAGTTTGGTTGCGAAATGTTGTAAAATGAGGAAAATATAGCCCTGCGAATTTTGTATTATGCAAGGGAAAGTGCACCACATTTGGCCGAAAGTGGTACATTTTCCCGCTGAAAGGGTTTTATAGGTAAAAATATTCAAGTGTGAATTTATTGTATTCTGCATTCTCTAGATTGGACGCGAAGCTGCTTGCGTTATCTGACCTCGCAGTGGCACTGAACTATGTATCACATATTCAAGTCTGGGAACACAACTTCGCTCCGAAGGAGTTTCTGGCTGTTCACCTTGAAGACTTCTTTAGCAAGTAAGAGGGGGATGGGGATGGAAAGAGGGGTAATGAAAGGGGTGTGAGGGTAGATTGAGAGAGGAACGGGTAGAGGTTTGGACCTTTGTATTTACAGCTTTGTTCCTGAGAAATTCCTCGCTGCACTCCCCACCTACACACATTCTTTGGGACCCTCGCTAAGACAGAGTCTGATGTATCGTAGGTCCGTCGTTAAATTAACTGGCTACGATTCTGAGAAACAGGAGATAAATCGTCCATCAGAATTACTTAATAACGTAAAGGTATGTACAATTTTCAAGTTGTTCAGTGACAACAATATTGAATTGCAATTTTATTGATAATTTCTTGCCTTTTTCAGGTTCTAATGGGCGTTTTACGATGCGTGGAGAATTACGGTACTGTATTAAAACTTCTGTTATTTTTCACATTATCCATTGCCCAATTTTCATAATTTCTCATTAGAAAAATATTTTATTCCTCAGCGAATGTGGACATGTCTAGGATATGTAATCACGCGATGTTGCAACAGACACAACCAGTGGACAGCCATGGTGGAATTACTGTATGCGGAATGTACTCCCAATGGTGAGCTCTTTTGGTAGATCAGCTTTGGTCAAACGAGACTGACGCCCGTATTCTAAAAGCTCACTCACGCTCAATGAGTGGAAGTTAAATCTGAGCTTCTCTCAAGTGTCATTGCGAGGCTTTAGTATCTCTCCGACTTCATTTGAACTGTATAGCTCTATCAGTTCTAAACTGTAGTGGTCCAGTAAAGGCAATTCCGTATTCAGTGTTTCACATTAAACCTTTTCTACTTGCCTATTCTTCTGTAGGTATGTAGAAATATTACTTCGTCAAGTGTCGACTGGAAATATGTTGTATTCGCCCAACAGAAGATCATTTATCACGAAGACAGCGACCACGAATTTTAAAGCAGATGAATTTACTGACCCCGTTGGTAAGTCAAGCTGATGTAGTGTGCTGGGGCCGGTTGTATCAAGCCCGTTTAGCTTGAACGGTGGATAAGTCAAAATTAAATAACACTTTTTTCTCTCTCGTGAATCAGTCAACTTAAATATTCTGCACTGAATATGTAGTTGTAAACATTATCGTTCTATTAAGGTTCAAAACTTTTAGTTTGGTTGTTGAATTTTGTTGAAGTTTGGTTGTTGAACTTGCTTTCTATTTTGAGCTTAACCACCGTTTAAGCTAAACGGGCTTGATACAACCGGCCCCTGTAGTGTAGTGTAGTGTAAGGTTTAGTTATGGTTAGTTCTTGTGGTATGGTAGTTATGGTTAGTTCTTATGGTATGGTATGGTATGGTATGGTATGGTATGGTATGGTATGGTAGGGTATGGTAGGGTATGGTAGGGTGTGGTATTGGTATTGGTATGGTATGCATGGTATGGTATGGTATGGTATGGTGTAGTATGATGTGGTATGGTATGGTATGGTATGGTATGGTATGGTATTGGTATTGGTATGGTATGGTATGGTATGGTATGGTATGGTATGGTATGGTATGGTATGGTGTGGTATGGTATGGTGTGGTGTGGTGTGGTATGGTATGGTGTGGTATGGTATGGTAGGGTGTGGTATTGGTATTGGTATTGGTATGGTATGCATGGTATGGTATGGTATGGTATGGTATGGTATGGTATGGTGTAGTATGATGTGGTATAGTATGGTTTGGTATGGTATAGTATGGTGTGGTATGGTATAGTATGGTATGTGGTTTCATGTAGTATGGTATAGTACAGTATGTTATTGTACTCTACGGCGAGTTGTTTATTGCATTGGCATCGTTTATTACTGAGTTTTTTATTACCATATATAGAATTGCGAGCTCTAGCGACCCTACTTGGCCCGTATGGTATGAAGTACCTAGGTGACCGAATGCTACAACAGATTGCGAGTCAAATGGGAGAAGTCAAAGTATGTGTATAACTTCTTTCGTAAAATGATTGGCGGTGTTTCTGTTAATGAAACTGGACAAATGAAGGAATAACTGGACCTTTGCCTCTGGGAGAGAAGAGCTTAGAATTGATAGCCCTACCCGGTAAAAATAAATAGGTTCCTCCTGAGAAAAACTAGATGAACGAAGGATGATGCTTACTGGTCATTTAAGAAGAACAGTTTACAACAGATAGGGATAATGGGATATCCAGTATAAATACAGTTAGCTTATTACAGCTTTCTACCATTGGCAGACTGCCTCTTATATCATGTATATTTAATTTTCTTCAACAGAAATTAGTTAAGACCAACAAAGATGTTCTAACAAGCTTGAGAAGTTCTTTGGATAAACAAGAGCATAGTTTGGAACTTGTTCGACGATTAAAAAGTATGTACAGTCTCTCACTTAGTAAGACACTTTATATAATAACTACAGTGAAACATGCAATTTGATTGGTCAACAGCCGTGCAGGATCAGGCTATCCTGCACGAGGAATTAAAATGCCTTCGCGGGATTCTCAAAATGTCATTGTTTCACTGTAGTTATTTTATAAAACAATTACCAAATGGTTTTCCAAGCAGGATAGCGTGATCCATGCACTTGGGATGTTGCTCAACTTTCGGAAAGCGTAAAAATACACTCGCCTGCGGCTCGAGTATTTTTACGCTTTCCGAAAGTCTCGCGACATCCCTCGTGCATGGATCACGCAATCCTGCACAGAAAACCATTCGGTATTCCTTTAATACCAACAGCAACCAACAGCAGAATATGGCTGAAATCCTAGCCTGGTTGCCATACTCTTAAGTATTAAAATATTATTTTTATATATAGTATTATAATATTTCTATATTTTTTTTATTGACTTATTCCCATTTCAACTCTAGATACTGATGATCTGTTGATTCGTATGACAATCGTTGGTGTAATTTTGGCTTTCAGAGAACTTACACAGGAAGCTTTGCGAGACGTAAGTTACAGCACATGAATTTCTATTGCATTATGTTTTTGACAAAGCATTTGATCTCATGTAAGCGCGGAGTGCCGGTAAAATGTTCTTATCAGACCTCTAGGAAGAACAGTTTAGAACTGATATCGGAGCTATCCAGTATAAATAAAGTTAGTTTAGTTTAGGTTTCTTCCTGCAGTAACACTGGGTCAATAAGAGATGATCCTCACTGGACATCTAGCAAATAAAGTTAATTTATTTTAGGTTTCCTCCTGCAGTAACACTGGATCAATGAGAGATGATCCTTACTGGACATCTAGGAAGAACAGTTTAGAACTGGTAGAGCTATCCAGTATAAGGTCGGTTTATAGTTCAGGTTTTCTATAGTAGTAATACAAGATCAAGAAGAAATTAACTTTAACCAAACCTCTAGGGAGAACAGTTTACAACTGATCCAAAGGGGGGGACTTCCTGGCTTCTCTCTCCACCACCCTTCCCCCACCCCTCTCCCCCTCCCTTGAAAAACGTACCTTTCGCTGACCTTAATGTTTCTTTCTCTTTCTTTAGACGCTTGAGAAGCGAGTTCCTTTTCTTGTATGTTACGTCAACGATTTCCAGCAACACTTTTCTAAAGAAAGTGAAAACCGCGTTGTATGTGTAAACAAGCCCTTCAATTAAAGTTTCACTTCGTTCAATAATTCGTTTTCTATGTATCATTCGATCAACCATTTTCCTTTTGTTTTACCATTAAACTGTAAATTATTTTGTTACGTCTGTTTTCGTTATAGTTAGTTGACGAAATGGCGATTGCCGCAGGATATACATGTGACGTAGATCGATCTCTTTGTACGGTATTGAAACAACACAGGGGTGAGCTGGAACTGTTGTTAATTTCTTGATTGGGCCAAAAAAAAAATGTGGGTTTCCGGTTTCTTCTTATAAAAACTTAGGTAGGGTAGGTCGGTTTTAACTTTTTTTTTTAAACTTTTTTTTTTATTTTCCGAACAAGCGGACGCCATTTTGTTTAGTCAGTGCTTCCACATCCAAAGATAAATTTCCCTAATATTGCCTCAAATTTCAATTTTCCACAAACTTTTTCCTCTAAGTGGAAACACTTACAAGCATGATCCAATAAAAAAGTTTAGGGTCGGGATTTCGACGTCCAAAAGCTAGGTAGGGTCGGGAAACCGGAAACCCACATATTTTTTTTTTTGGCCTTAGTGAGAACTTTAGCGCTTTATTTTGTTTATTTTCAGAGAAAAAGAGCGAAGATGACATTCAAATTTGGTCACTTTTACTCGTAAGAATCATGAATTTCCGTGCATTGTTTAGCTCATTGAGCGCCAGCATTCTTTATTTGACGAGTAAACCAGTGTGGTATTAGACAGAGTAAAGTAGTAAAGTAGGGCTCATTAGGACGTAATGCAGCTTCATCACGAATCTTTCATTTTATAGTAGATTTTAGTACCTCTTGCTAAATTATACCTTGTAGTCTTTAAGTTTTGTATTATACCTTGATTTCAGGTTTTTCTGGGAGCTGGTATTCCATTTCAAGCCAGTAAAGATGACTGTGAATACAATCCAAATCTGGAAGGTAAATGATACACGATTCAAGCAAATTCAGCTTCTTGAACTAAACTAAACCAACTTTATTTATACTGAATAGCTCTTTCACTTCTGAGCTGTTCTCTCTAGAGATCCAGTAAAGATCATCTCTTATTGATCCAGTGTTATTACAGGAGGAAACCTAAACTAAACTAACTTTATTTATACTGGATAGCTCTAACAGTTCTAAACTGTTCTTCCTAGAGATCCAGTAAGGATCATCTCTTATTGATCCAGTGTTACTACAGGATGAAATCTAAACTAAACTAACTATATAGCCTGCTGTATTCGGTAGAGTCAAACTGGAAGCACTCTTCTGACATACGACTGAGGTGAAACTATAATCAGACAACTGCATGTGTGAATCGAACCGCGTTGAAAGGCACATGCACTGACCACTGTGAAACTCTACAAAGAAAAACCGTGTGTATTAATATGTTTCAGCACACGAGAACAACTTCCACTGTTTGGCAAAAGCAATTGATCGCATCTCGGTAGCATTGTGTTCAAATAACGGAGATAATATCGAAGTGAGATTAAGAGAATTCCTTGTGGTAGGTTACTAAAAGATTTTCTTCAACTAAACTGACTTTATTTATACTGCATGGATAGCTTTATCAGTTCTAAACTGTTCTCCCTAGAGGTCCAGTAAGTATCATCTCTTATTGATCCATTGTTACTACAGGAGGAAAACTAAACTAAACTAACTTTATTTATACTGGATAACTCTATCAGTTCTAAACTGTTCTTCCTAGATGCCCAGTAAGGATCATCTCTTATTGATCCAGTGTTACTAACTTACTACAGGAGGAAACCTAAACTAAACTAACGTTATTTATACTGGATAGCTCTATCAGTTCTAAACTGTTCTCCCTAGAGGCCTATAGTACTATAAGGATCATCTCTTATTGATCCAGTGTTACTACAGGAGGAAACCTAAATTAAACTAACTTTATTTATACTGGATAGCTCTATCAGTTCTAAACTACATTTTCCCCCCACTTTTTTAGATCGCATCTTCAAGTCTGCTTAAGCTTGGCTTAGAGAGTGAAAAGGACATGCCTAGGAACAGAGAGTCTGTGTATCTACTCCTTGATATGGTATAACGACATTTGTTGCTTTTCGTTTTTCAAAACACCCGACCAGTTTTAAGGCAATGCCTTGTTTTTCTTGCAGATCATTCAAGAATCGCCGTTCCTGACTATGGATATATTAGAATCATGCTTTCCCTACAGTTTGCTACGAAATGCTTATCACCAAGTGTATAAGGTATGTTTGATATTATGAGAGCGTTTTCTAATCCCCTTAGCATAAAATCTGAGGCGATATTATAAGGAAAAGGCTATTTCGCTGACCTCAGAATGACATTTCGTCAAAACTTTTTTTCTTCAAGATTGGTTTAGAAACAAACTTGGAGTTGGGTTAGGATTAGGGTTAGAGTTGGTGTTTGGAATAGAGCTAGTGTCAGTAAAACCATTGTTACTTTTTGTCACTCTGAGGCCAGCGAAATAATCTCTTCTATATTATAACCATGCAGACACCGCCATATTGCAGGAGGCCGAATCCCATGCACTCAGAAGTGAAGACAACATCTATCCAAGTAAATTTTCTCGTTTTGTTTATGGTTAAAAATTATCAATCTTTTTCGTTTCAGAAACGCATTGGGGGAAAAAAGGCTCGCTCAGTGGCCACAACTGTTGATGACTCCAGTGTCCTATAACATCCACCATAATCCCTCAAAACGGCATTCGAAACCATAGCAACAATCACGCGTACTAAAGATATAGCAATGAGCATCTACCTTAATAATAGTATAAAAACTTACAGAATGCAGTGTAATGTACATTGTACTATTTCTGTGTAAATGTGGCACAAAAATAGTGATTTTGTGCATCTTTATTTTTATAATGTGATGTGAATTTAATTAATGTGACTCAATTTGTAATATTTTAATGAGAAATATAATAATAATAATTAGATCATAAAAAATATAATGTGATCATATAGAGTGTGATCTCAAGTGAGCCACCTTAATTGTTTTCCGACTGTCGTCATCGTAGATTATCGTCGTAACTCGTCGTACAAAGTTCGGTAATAGTCGGAACAAATGTTTTCGTGAACGTTTTTGAATATTTTTAAGAAAAAATTTAAAATGGACAGTATATTTTAATAGTCAAGGTAAGAAAACACATCCTTTTCTTATTTTAAGACTTTATTATAAAACTTATTATTTAAACTTATTTTCACATTGAAAAGTTTTGAAAAAAACAACCGTATTCCATTTCAAAACTGGACGTTTTTAATATTGAAAAAGTTTATGTCGTGTACAAACAATTTTTCAAACCGTAATTTTCAGTGTCTGTTTTTGAGTATAAACTTTTAAGATGCTGGTTAAATTGGTTTTGTTGTGTTTCAATGGAAATATTCTGCTGAACTTTGCACGTAAGTTTGTTAACTTCTACAGAAATAAAAAGAGCAGGGCATTTTTGCTATTAAGTTGTTATTTTTAAAAGATTTAACGTGTTTTTAAAACAATATTTTGTGTATTTTTAAAAACGCTCATATAGATGGCATTGGTGAATATGACAAATATCGTCAATATAATACGGGTAACTATTCACATTACTTCGTTAATTAAAAAGGTTTATTGTATTTAATGCTGTTTACAATATCAAAATGTACGGTTTATGTGGAGCAGAATGAGCTCAATCAACTTTTTCACAATGTTTATTTTAGACCTCATGAAAGAAAAACTTCAAAGGTAACTATATTTCTCATTTAAATGGACCTATTCCCTAATGAACAGCGTTTTGATCTAGACAAAAATTTCATCACAGCTTGAAAGAGCATCACAAAATTAGTAATATTCCGAAGTTTTGTTGCGAAATGTTGTAAAATGCGGATAATATAGACGAAGTTTGCCATTTTTCAGTCATTTTGTAACGCGCGGGAAATTGATACTTTTTCACGAAAAACGGCAAACTTCGCAAGGCTATATTATCCGCATTTTACAACATTTCGCAACGAAACTTTGGAATATTACTAATTTTGTGATGCTCTTTCAAGCTGTGATGAAATTTTTGTCTAGACTTGTCTAGATCAAACTTTCGTTCATTAGGGAATAGGTCCATTTGGTGGATTCCTGGCAAGTTCCAGGAGTTTAGAGCCCCCCCCCCCCCAATATTTTGTGGGCCGGAATAGCAGTTTAATTTGAAACACTGCTTGAACTAGCACCTAAAAATTATATATGTACAAGATGAAGGTCTGTACCTTCATCTTGTATATATTAATTTACTTCAGTAAGATACTGACTCTACACGTATATAATTGTTTCCGAGCAGGACAGGAATTTCAGCGGATATCAGAACAAAGATCGAAAGTCATGATAGCGATGTATTTCAAGGCATGGCTCAAAGAGAATTCAAGAAACTTACACCTGATATTATCGCTGCTGCTGGGGTATGTATAGAATGCGATGTGACGAGCTAGTAAAGACTTGGTTACCGGTGCCTAGCATGTTAAAATTAAACTTGGAGACGCTGTTATCACTTTTTATGCTATTTGAAAACGGTGTTTTGCCATTTGAAAACGGTGTTTTGCCATTTGAAAGTGGAGTTTTGCCATTTGAAAAGGGAGTTTTGCCATTTGAAAAGGGAGTTTTGCCATTTGAAAACGGTGTTTTTCTATTTGAAAACGGTGTTTTGCCATTTGAAAAGGGAGTTTGGGCATAATTTGCAATGGACTTTCATTACCAAACTTGTGTATAGTATACAAATATATTTGGGAAATAGTAAAGACTAAAAGTCTATTACATTTTAGGAAGATGCGATCAAAAATCTGCAGCTCGACCAAATATCAATGATGACGGAGAAATTGTACCAAGGAGATGAAAAAAACTTGATGAGGATTTTTGGTTCAATAAAAGAAGATCAACTGAATGTCGCAATTGACAAAATATCGGTAAGCTCGTTCAGGGAACCTAAACTAAGTTATTTATACTGGATATCTCTATCAGTTCTAAACTGTTCTTTCTAGAAGTTCAGTAAGGGCATCTCTTATTGATCCAGTGTTACTACAGGAGGAAACCTAAACTAACTTATTTGGATAGCTTCGTCAGTTGTCCAAATAAGTTAGTTTAGGTTTCCTCCTGTAGTAACACTGGATCAATTAGAGATGACCCTTACTGAACTTCTAGAAGGAACAGTTTAGAACTGATAAAGCTATCTTTTCCCTAGACTGCTAGAGGTCCTAATATTCTTGTTAATAATAAAAAATAATTTAACGAGGGAAAACTTTATTTATACTGGATATATCTATCAGTTCTTTAGATTTTGGACCCTATACTATAGAGGTCTAGAAAGAGTCATGCTTCTTTTATCGAGTTTTACTCTAGCGGAGTACCCAACGAAAACCTGCGCGGTGTTCGGCAGGGTCAAAATAGCAGCCGTTCCGCACGTTGTAACCAATAATTTATTGGCGTTGTAATGCCATTGTATGCAATAAAGTATTGGTTACAATGGATTTACAATTAATCCAAACGCTAATCCTAACTCAAACCCTAACCCTAACCCTAATCCTAACCCCTAACCCTAACCCCACCTTCTAACCCCTAACCCCTAACCCCACCTGCTAACCCCGCATCCTAACCGCAAACCCTAACCCCGGCCAGCTGCCCCTCCGGGGAATTACCTTACCGCCTCCCCTCCATCCACCAAGCAAAGCCAATTACACTTATAACTAAAACCTTTGTGCAGTGGTTGTGGTTTTGTTTTCAATTACAACCCAATACTTTATTGCATACAATGGCATTACAACGCCAATAAACTATTGGTTACAACGTGCGGAACGGGTGAAAATAGAAGCATTAACAAGCTTTCGTTGGTAGGAATGAAACTACCTGAAAAGTATAAGGAGAATTTCGACGTTTCGAGCGAATGCTCTTCGTCTGGAGTTACTATATTATAGTTAAGTGCCTTCGCTCAAAACATCGAAATTCTCCTTATACTTTTCAGGTAGTTTCATCCTTACCAACGAAAGCTTGTTTATATTGTTGACATTACCTACACTGGCATTGACAGTTCAATATCAAAATAGAAGCACTCTTTTAGTTTTACGAATTACGTATATGGATGAGATGAAGCGGAAATATTAATGTGAGACAACTGCATATTTCCTGGAATCGAAAGTGTACCTCTTCGCCTCATTTATACGCGAGAAGAGTGCTTCCAGTTCAAACATCACAAATTTTCCCCGTCTGCTTTTCAACCGTTCAACGGTATCATAAACGTTAGTTTATACTTACATTATCTCCATGCAATTTCTCTTAATATCTAGGAAATGGCGAACAGAAGTGCTGAACAAGCTCATTTGAATTGCGTGCAATTCGAACCTGTGACTCTGGCAATGAAAAGAGTGTATGGCAACCCTCGTACATGGAACAAACGGATGTTTGATAAAATGGGCAAGGAATTCGTGCAGTGTCTTCCTCCTGACGATCTCATGAATGTCGCGAGAAATAAAGATGTCTTCAGATCGATGTAAGTGTCAATTAGTCAATTTGCAAGTTATTGTCAGACTAATTTTTTATCTAGGCAAAAAAAAGTAAATTCCCGAAAAGAACTTATTAAAACTATGTGTGCGTGTTATGTGCTCAGGTGAATAAGATGTTTGTGATGTTACTCTGAGTGTATATCCACACCGGGCATGCTTGAAAAATATGCCTGGCCACGGTGGGAATCAAACCTGGGCTAGTATTCCAAAGTTCGTAGGTTTGATTCCCACCGTGGCCAGACATATTTTTCAAGCATGCCCGCTGTGGATATACACTCAGAGTAACATAAAATTTTAAAATTAGTAAAATTGCAAAATTTGGTTACGAAATGTTGTAAAATACGGAAAATATAGCCTTGCGAAGTTTGCATATTTTGTATATGTTTCTATTACGTGCGGAAATTGTTACCATTTTTTAGCCGAAAATATATAGTAACAATTTCCGCACGTAATACAAACATATACAAAATTTGCAAACTTTGCAAGGCTATATTTTCCAAGCTTTACAACATTTCGCAACCAAATTTTGCAATTTTACTAATTTCATTATGTTCGTTTTAGCTGTGGTGTTTGATTCCCTTCTCTTTACTTAGATTAAAATTCAGTCTAACATGCAAGTTGTCCATTAGAGTGCCAAAGTTTTATGAAAATATTAACTGCCGCGCGCTACCTGACTGTATAGGCTGGATAATATGAATGACAAAAGGCAAGACAGACACAAGGCGAGCAAGTTCGACAAGAGATCATTACTGGCTGCAGCCACGACGGCATTTGGTGATGTCAAGAATTGGCGATCGGATGACTTGAAAAGCGCGAGATCTCTAGTCACGATGCTGAAACCAAAAGACCTCAAACAACTTAACACCAGTGTGGTAAGTAGCATGCCTGTAGACTTTATCTGTGTTGTAGTGCAGTTGTCAGCCAGTAACGCCAGGTTTAGAAAGTTAGGTCAACTGCCTTCACACAATTTTTAATGTTGGCCTGTATGAGTCCCGTTCTAATTTTTGAACATTAATTTTTAACTTTTGAATTTTGAAGATTTTTACTGGACCTCTGGGGAGAACAGTTTAGAACTGATAGAGCTATCCAGTATAAATAACGTTAGTTTAGTTTAGGTTTCCTCCTGTGGTAACACTGGATCAATAAGAGATGACACTTACTGGACCCCTAGGAAGAACAGTTTAGAACTGATAGAGCTATCCAGTATAAATCAATTGTTGAAGATAGCACTCTGACGTCATTTACCATCCTTTATTCTCAACAGATAAAGGAAGCCTTGGATAACCTCGGCCAAGAAAAATGGGATGAAAAACGTGGAAAGGAACTGGTTAATAAACTAAAGGATGCAGCAAGTGGCTTTGGAGCGATCAATACCTGGACTGCTGATACAGTTAAAAAGTAAGTGATAATTGTAGAGCAAAGAAGGCGCAGGAGTCCCCTCATTGACTATCAAGAAATGTTTGACCAGCTCCAAGCTGATGTGAGAGTGAAACGATTAGCAAATTTTGTTTGAAAACTCCAGGCTTGGTAATTTACGATCTTCTTTGTCGAAGCAAGAACTTGATGAACTTCCCGATGACACTCTGCGAGATTCTGTGAGAGAATTTGGTCGGACTGTTTTACCTCCATACAAGGTTTGTATGAATGTAGAAAAGAAGGGAAGGGATGG
Source organism: Paramuricea clavata (assembly GCA_902702795.2). Classification (NCBI taxonomy): domain Eukaryota; kingdom Metazoa; phylum Cnidaria; class Anthozoa; order Malacalcyonacea; family Plexauridae; genus Paramuricea; species Paramuricea clavata. The sequence continues at coordinate 22,345 of CACRXK020002248.1, forward strand.
GAAGGAAAGGGAAGATATAAGAAAAGAAAAGAAAAGAAAAGAAAAGTTGAATGACTGGATAGAAGAAATAAAGATCGAAGGAAAGGTGGATGGAATGAAGGAATGAAAGGAAAGATCATTAAGAAAGGAAGAAAGTAAAGAATAAGAGTGGAAAGAGAACAGTCAATAGCAAGAAATACAATTTATTCGAACCGTGCTCCATTGACCGCCTGATCAACTGACACCAACAGTGAACAGTCTAACTTTGACTTCAGAAACGAGCTCTGGGTAAACGTCTTAAAACATTATACGGTCATCCAAGGCAGTGGACACGAGATCATATACAGAATGCTAGTAATCTGCTGGGAGGGATCGAGACGACAGAATTGCTGGAGATTGATGGCGATGCTCTCCTCGAAGCATTGCCTGAAGTGAAAGATATGAAACTTCCCAAACATAAAGGACGCATTTTGGCGAAGAAGATTCAGCAGAAAATGGGAGATCTACAGAATTGGGATATGAGGTATGTTAATTCTTGGATTTTGGATTATAATTAATGGTATCTGTAGTATTTCACATATCCCGTAACTGTCAGATGCTTACATCATCACCACCTTCCATACATTGTCACTACCATCATTACCATCACCATCATTACCATCATCATCACCTTCCAGCACCATCATTAATATTGTTACGACCATCATTATCATCACCATCACCTCCCAGCACCATCATTAACATTGTCACTACCATCATTACCATCACCATCATCATCACCACCTTCCAGCACCATTATTAATATTGTTACTGCCATCATTATCATCATCATCATCACCATCATCATCACCTTCAAGTACCATCCTTAACATTATCACTACCATCACTATCATCACCATTATCATCACCTTCCAGCACCATCACTAACATGGTCACTACCATCACCATCACCACACCACCATCATCATCACCACCATCAACAAAGTTTGCTGCTTCTCACCTAATATTCTACCACCTCCTCCTTAGTTCGGTAAAAAAGATGGGGCCACTAATGAGAGACTTGCCGTCATCCATGTTGAAAAGGTTAAAGCCTGACGAAGCCAGAGAAGCTGTCAAAATGCTAAGAAATGAAGTGGACGTTCCCAAGTCCAAGAAACGCGTGCTCATAAAACAGGTTTGAAGTCCAGTTTAGTTTCATGAATTTTACTTCTCGGAGGGTTTTTTCACTCACAACTAAATGATGATTGCACAATGTAACACCTCTGTGCATGACCGGAGTTTAGAATAATGGTTTGCAGTTCAACTCTGAGTAACATCGCAGGCTTTAGACATAAGGTTTTAGACTTAGGCATAAGGATGCCTGTATTCTGAAAGCTCACTCACACTCAATGAGTGGAGGTTCAATCTGAGCTTCTCTTGAGTGTCAGTGCTGTTTTTGAATAGCTGGAGGGTGAGTATTCACATAGTTAGGTACGACACTAACCCTCCAGCTATTCAAAAACAGCATTGACACTCAAGAGAAGCTCAAATTGAACCTCCACTCATTGAGTGTGAGTGAGCTTTTAGAATACACGCGTTAATGTTCCTTACTGGACAGTTTAGAACTGATGGAGCTATCCAGTATAAATAAAGTTAGTTTAGTTGATTAAGTAAACTGTGCAATATTGAGTATGTTTACGTTTTAGTTAATGAGCGGTGGAAATCAATCCAGGCTTCGCATTAAAGAATTTGGTGATTTTGTCTCGGAATTTCCTATCAGAGAATTGAAGAATATCGATAGCGTTGATGATATCCTACCTGTTGATGTCTTCGATAACTCCAGCGATAGTAGCAATGTCACCGACGCGGGCATGCCCCAATGGCGGGCTGTGCAGGCTAGAGCTGTGCTTGGTGACGTCATCATGAAGCCAGAGAACTGGGGACCAGTGTCGGACTCGTCTGAAAACTGGGAACTGAAAAATATCAAGTAAGAACGATCTCGTTGTTTTAAAACTATTACCGGTTTAGATATATATGTTACTACTATACAATAGACAATTTCCATGCAATAGACTTATTTTACAACTAGGGAAGGAGATGCAAATAAATCACCACAGCTAGAAAGAGCATACTAAAATGAGTAAAATTGCAAAATTTAGTTGCGAAATGTTGTAAAATATAGCCTTGCAAAGTTTTCAAATTTTGTACACTTTTGTATTGCGTGCGGAATTTCCTACCATTTTCGGCCCAAATGTGGTAGCAATTTTATACAAAATTTGCAAATTTTGCAAGGCTATATTTTCCGAATTTTACAACATTTTCCAACCAAACTTTGCAATTTTACTCGTTTTAATATGCTCTTTCCAGATCTTTCTAGATTTATTTGCATCCACTTGGCCCTTGCCTAGTTTTAAAATTAGTCTATAATGGGAATTGTCTACTAAGCCCGTACCTAATGTGACATAGAAAGAGAATGAATTTTTTATATTTTCAGAAAACTTGGACGTCTGGCACTGGGGTTAAAAAGATCAGATATTGATAAGCTGAGTATTGATTCCTTCACTGACTTTGTTGCGGAATTCAGTCAGATTTCGAACTGGACTCTTAGTCAGGTATGTATATAGGTCAGACTCAACACAAAATAATACCCATGCAGTATAAATGAATAAAGGTCAGTTTAGGTTTCCGTTCCTGTAGTAATACTGGACCGGTATTCGATGGCCTTTACTTGACAGTTTAGAGAAATGATAGAGCTATCTACTAGTTTGTTCTTTCAGACGATGGCCAAGAGATTCCTTCAGGCCTAAAATCCAGGATGCCTATTACTTGACGTCTAGGAAGAACAGTTCCGAACTGATAAACCTATTCAGTACTGTTCTATCTATATTTCTAACCCATGCAACTCTATAAAGGCCCATTTCCACTCAGGAAAATTTTCCGCGCGACACAAATTTTCCGTCGGAAAATATTTTGAAGTTGAGAATTTTCAACTTTTAACAATGATATTTTCGGAACATTTTCTGTCCGTGGAAATTTTCCTTGTGGTGGAAATGGGCCTCAACTGTGTCATGCTAAAACTGCAGGCAAGACTTTTCTTTAGAAAAGACTTTCCTCTAGACTTTTCTTTAGACTTTTCTTAAGAGTTTTCTTTATGCTTAAGGCCCATTTCCACTCAAGAATAATTTCCACTGACAGAAAATTTTCCGAAAATATCATTGTTAAAAGTTGAAAATTTTCAAAATTTTCAACTTCAAAAATTTTTCCGGTGGAAAACTTGTGTCGGCCAATCACATTTTACAAAATTTTCTTTCTGCGGAAAATTTTTCTGAGTGGAAATGGGCCTTAATATTGGAAACGGCTCCTATTTGGCCTCTGGGGGCAACAGTAAAACCAGTGACTGATAGAGCTATGCAGTATATAAATATTATAAATTTAGTTTTCCTCATTGAATTCAACTGTAATTCTCTAATATCGTTCTAGGCGAAGACCATAGCGAAGAGATTCTTCCAGGGGTACTCGGGTCGAGAGGCAGACATGACCGTCACAGACATGTCATCACTTGGTGACTTCGTGATTCACATCATTGATGAGCTACATGCTGGCCTACCAACAGAAACTGCGAGAGAGGCAGTGAGGATCATGGGAACTAGCCGACTATCGCGAAAATTACCGAAACAAGGAAGGCGAAGAAAAACTAAAATTGCTCTAACTATTTTGGTAGGAACTGTTCCTTTATCATATTTCATATTTCATAAATAATATTCGATCCCATAGCTGTGTCCGCGATATACCAACAACATTCTTAGAAAGCCCTCCGCAATTTTTATGCGAAAAGCAATAGGTAATCTACTGTGCAGGTTAGTGTCTGAACTACCTCAAAATTAGTTCAACACCACGGAAGTTCTTTACAGGATGCCCCATATACTGGACACTAGCGTTTGAACTATGCTAAGAACAAATTTTCAAGTAACTTTATCAAATTCCAAATTTACGACTCAAGAATAAATTATGTGGATAGCCGTACAGTTCATAATGCAATACCCGTATTCCTGTCTGGACTAAGCGGTAAAAATCAACAAGCTTATTCCTAGCGCCGAGTCAGTTTGCTACTTGTCTGAGTTCCATATTCGGTATCCTAATAATTTCTCCTTGTTGTATTAAAGGGTAAAGAAGCGTCTACTATCAACAGCGATGAGCTGGAAGAGCTTGGTTACTTAGTCAGCGGACTTACATCAGAAGAGATAGGACAGATAAGTTCTAGTGTTTTCACTGATGCCATGGCAACACTGGGCGATATAGATGAACTGGATAATGAAACAACTGCTGCACTTGCAAATAAAGCTGTGGAAGCTTATGGGTAAGTCAGTAAGTCTTGTTGTTCTAGTGTTGCTACAGGAGGAAGCCTAAACTAAACTAACTTTATTTATAATGGATACATCTATCAGTTCTAAACTGTTCCTCTAGAAGTCCAGTAAGGATAATTTCTTATTGATCCAGTGTTACTACAGGAGGAAACCTAAACTAAACTAACTTTATTTATATTGGATAGCTCTATCAGTTCTAAACTGCTCTTCCTAGAGGTCCAGTAAGGATCATCTCTTATTGATCCAGTGTCACTACAGGAGGAAACCTAAACTAAACTAACTTTATTTATACTGGATAGCTCTATCAGTTCTAAACTGTTCTTCCTAGAGGTCCAGTAAGGATCATCTCTTGTTGATCCAGTATTACTACAGGAGGAAACCTAAACTAAACTAACTTTATTTATACTGGACAGCTCTAACAGTTTGACATTTACTCTTTTACACAGCGGTGCAGCTTCATTCGACGGGGAAATACTTCATGATTTGGGACATATAGTAGAAGGCCTAGACAGCACTGACATTGCAGAAATCCCAACAAATGTGGTCCAAGAAAACATTCATGTGTTTGCGGAGGCCGATCTACAAGCTGAGGAGGCTGTGGCCGTTGTGGAGAAAACTGAATCTGCCAGACGAAAACGACGTGCCGTAGGTATGCCAGAGTGAAGGATGAATTATTGGCGTGTCCACGCCCCTCCCCCCCCCCTCTCCGGCAGAATCTGGGCAAATATACCGAAATACGTTATTTGAAGGGCCAAGTATATGAAATTATGAAATCTATTTCTCATGCATTCATACATACCATTTTAGATATGTCCTCAAAGACCGCCGCAGATCTGATAGCAATGGGTTCCACTCTACTCGCTTTGACTCCCAGTGAAATTCTCACAATAACCAACGAGACGTTCTTAGATGCAGTGGCTGAAATAAGCGAGATGCAAGGATTTAGTACGGAGCAACTACAAGCTTGGGCCAGCAAGGCGGCTTTGGTGAGTATAGTATTGACGCTTCAATACTGAACCTCTAGGGAGAACAGTTTAGAACTGATAGAGCTACCCAGTATAAATAAAGTTAGTTTAGTTTACGTTTCCTCCTGTAGTAACACTGCATCAATAAGAGATGACTCTTACTGGACCTCTAGGGGGAACAATTTAAAACTGATAGAACTACTCAGTATAAATAAAGTTAGTTTAGTTTACGTTTCCTCCTGTAGTAACACTGCATCAATAAGAGATGACTCTTACTGGACCTCTAGGGGGAACAGTTTAGAACCGATAGAACTATCCGGTATAAGTTAGTTTAGTTCAGGTTTCCTCCTGTAGTGACACTTGATCAACAAATTAAAGATGATCCTTACTGGACCTCTAGAAAAAACAGTTTAAAACGCTATTCACCGGATATAGTGATTTTCGAGCTTCATAAAATTGTTCGTTGATTGGCATAACCATTATTTATTTATAAAATAAATTCTATTTTCATTGATTGTGAGGTCCATGTACAGAAGTTTTATAGCTTTTCAAACATATCACAAAAGTTGCAAAATCACTGTCCGCGGTGGATATTCGTTATGGTATAACAGGCCCCTGGGTTAGAGAAACCCATAGTAGTTTCGTAGTGTATATTAATATAGGGTTATATATTTACATAATTCTGTAGGCTATGGGAGCCCCAGCTTTAATGACGGAAGACCAGCTATTAACGCTAAATGAATTCGCGAAAGGCTTCACAGCAGACGAGCTTAGTCAAATGTCGTTCACATCCAACGAAGTGATAGAGAGTTTTGGTAATGTCCGCGGGTACACATCGCAGCAAGTCGCCAAACTTTGGGAGACAATAAAGGGTGTAAAGTCTATGGCGGCGTTTACTGGAGATGATTTCGCTGCGTTGGGCGTGATTGCAAGTGGAATGAGTACCACGGAGTTGAATGGCATAGATGTCGTTGCTTATCAGTAAGTATCTTATATAGTGGGCGTGGACCTCTATGGAGAACACTTTAAAACTGATAGAACTATCCAGTATAAATAAAGTTAGTTTACTGTTTAGGTTTCCTCCTGTAGTAACACTGGATCAACAAGAGATATCCTTACTGGACCTCTAGGAAGAACAATTTAGAACTGATAGAACTATCCAGTATAAATAAAGTTAGTTTAGTTTAGCTTTCCTCCTGTAGTAACACTGGATCAATAAGAGATGAACCTTACTGGACCTCTAGGAAGAACAGTTTAGAACTGATAGAGCTATCCAGTATAAATAAAGTTAGTTTAGTTCAGCTTTCCTCCTGTAGTAACACTGGATCAATAAGAGATGAACCTTACTGGACCTCTAGGAAGAACAGTTTAGAACTGATAGAGCTATTCAGCATAAGTAAAGTTAGTTTAGTGTTGGTTTCCACCTGTAGTAACACTGAATCAATAAGAGATGACCTTTACTTGGACCTCTAGGAAGAACAGTTTAGAACTGATAGAGTTATCCAGTATGAATAAAGTTAGTTTATAGTTTGGGTTTCCACCTGTAGTGGCACTGGATCAATAAGAGATGATCCTTATACTGAACCTCTAGGGAAAACAGTTTAGAACTGATAGAGCTATCCAGTATAAATAAAGTTAGTTTAGTTCAGCTTTCCTCCTGTAGTAACACTGGATCAATAAGAGATGAACCTTACTGGACCTCTAGGAAGAACAGTTTAGAACTGATAGAGCTATTCAGCATAAATAAAGTTAGTTTAGTGTTGGTTTCCACCTGTAGTAACACTGAATCAATAAGAGATGACCTTTACTTGGACCTCTAGGAAGAACAGTTTAGAACTGATAGAGCTATCCAGTATGAATAAAGTTAGTTTAGTTTAGGTTTCCTCCTGTAGTAACACTGGATCAATAAGAGATGATCCTTACTGGACCTGTAGAAAGAAAAGTTTAAAACTGATACAGCAGTCCAGTATAAATAAAGTTAATTTAGGTTTACTCTTGAGGTCTGATAGGACTATAGTATTTAAGTCGATTTTATTTGGACTGAGGATGCCTCAGACGCAGAAGAGTGAATCGTTTCTTTCTTATTTATTTTCAAAGGGATGCAGCTTTGGAATTGGGAGAGTTGGATGATTGGTCAACAGAACAGTTGGGAATACTAAAAGGGAAAGCAATCGCCTCATTTGGTGCAGTAAATTCCTGGACACCAGCTGAAATATCGCTGGCTGGTGCTGTTATAGGTATATGATCGTACTTGGAATAGATGATTGCAGATATAGATTAAATTTTGATCAAGGCAAGAAGAACAAAATCCATCAACACAGCTAGAAAGCGCATGTTAAAATTAGTAAAATTGCAAAGTTTGGTTGCGAAATGTTGTGAAACGAAGAAAATATAGCCCTACGAAATTTGCAAATTTTGTATTAATTTGTATTACGCACGGGAAAATGCACCACATTTGGGCCGAAAGTGGTGCATTTTCCCGTGCGTATAATACAAATTAATACAAAATTTGCAAATTTCGTAGGGTTATATTTTCCGCATTTTACAACATTTCGCACCCAAACTTTGTAATTTTACTAATTTTAACATGCTCTTTCTATAGCTGTGGTGATGGATTTTGTTCTTCTTGCCTAGATCAAAATTTAGTCTATAGCTGAAATCCATTCCTAGATGGAATTTTCGGATAGGAAAGCTTTAAGAACATCTGTCCAAGGTCACATGACTGTCAACTCTCATGCACTCTCATGACATGTTGGATTGATCATATATTTGTAGGTAGTTTCACAGCACAAGAAATTGAAAGTATCACCACAGACCAACTCGATGCTTTCGCAGCCAGCTCCCTGAAACACATTCCGCCCGATGTTTTTAAGGAGTTTTCAGTAGAACAACTGTCTAACATGAGTGGAGAGCAAGCGGCAGCTGTCACTGATGAACAGAAATCACTCCTTTCATCAGCGCAGAAAAATATTCTCATGGAAATTGAGACTGCTACCTTGGGATATACTTCAGGTAATTGATGGAAACAAAGGAACTGCTCATATTAAACTAACTTTATTTATATTGGATAGCTTTATCATGCAGTTTTAATCTGGATAGCTCATCCGTCCTAAACTGTTCTTCCTAGAGGTCCAGTAAGGGTCATCTCTTATTGATTCAGTGTTACTACAGGAGGAAACCTAAACTAAACTAACTTTATTTATACTGGATAGCTCTTAACTATGCTCTATAGGAGACAACCTTACCCAACAGAGCTCACCCGTTTTCTTTGCCATGTTAGAATTCATATCCGTTTTTCGTATGCGTGAGGATGCAGGATTCTGAAATGAAAAAGGAATATATGTTATTATTTACATTAATTGATAGGTTTGGTAAGCGTTTATAGGACATCAGATTGTCTTTAATAACTTCAGGACTGTTAACACTAATGCAATCGAGCACATACAATTAAATATCTCGGGCCTGCACGCGGGCTAGGTTGATATAGATAAAGTACATCTTAATCTGATATCGTATAAATCAGTGGTCTAAATATACAATACTTCAGATAATGAAAAGTGAACATTTTCTCACTTTTGTGCTTTCTTGCTCATATGGTGATTAATGAAACCCATTCTCATTAACTATGAACCCATCGACTCCTGTACTACATTATTTCAATTCTATTTTCTTAGACGGCGCTGCACCAGTATTGGGAACTTCTGGTCTACTGATATCCACTGTTTTGCAAATTTGGTTTTCAATGTTGTGAAAGAAATTAGTTCTATATTGGAACTTTCAATTCAGTATAAAATACAAAATATTCAATTTTATATATAATTATTAAATGTTGTATATATTGTAAAGGTAATTATTGCTACTAATTTTACTTGCTTGTATAAATAACTTATGAAAGTTAATGCCCTGGGCCGGTTGTTCAAAGGTTGATTAGCACTAACCCAGGGTTAAAATTTAACCCGCTGTTTTAGTTTGCATATTTCTGTATGTCCATTTATTTCAAAATGTCAGAAAAGAAAACTCCTATTGATCCAGACATGATTTGTGAAGAAATATTTCCAAATTTAAAAACAAGTTGTTAGGAAGTTTCCTTTGAATTTTAAATTAAATTAACCTAGGGTTAGGCTAATCGGCTTTTTAACAACCGGGCCAGGTAAATGTTATCAATATTTTAAATAAAATAAAATTTTTTGGTTATTATAAGAATTCGTTTATATGAGGAATATGCAGTGTTTGGTCAAACCATTGAAGAATTCATTATCCAACATTATTGGACTAGGCATGTGAGTTATCCCACCCAATTCACTCAACAATGGCCTCGATTGAACGGCGCTTAAAATTACCTACAGTAACTTTTTTTGTTAATTTATCTTGCAGTTGTACGGAAGAAAAACCATCCACCCGTATTGTAACAGCGTGACAATCATATAAGATCGTCCCTGTGGTTTAAACCATTCTCAATTCCGTGCTTGACACCACATTGGCATTGCAAGGTAGGAGGTTTGCGTATGTCCCTGCTGCAGTCTCATGACTGTGACTAAAATATCCCAGTTTTTCCAACGTAGGTGTGTTGTGGGCTCAGTGTGGGACAGATAGGAGGGGGTCCTAAATCTACGTTTACACACAACGATTAATCGGGCCGATTTCTGGTTTTGTCGAATGTGAATGACGAATGTTGTCAGCTGACGATCTCGTCAGATGTCGTTGACCGCGTATTTTTCAAATATCATTTAATTAAAGCTGAATCGGCCCAATTAATCGTTGTGTGGCTTAATTGTTGTTACTAAGCTTTTCATTGGATTCTTTCATTTCAAGGACCACGAAAAACTATAATTGCTCTATTGCGTTAATCTTTTTTGTCAGGCACAAAATGTCCAGTGTCAGGCACCAATCAGTTGGTACCTGACACTTTCGCCTGTATTCTGAAAGGCGAATGCTCACTCACACTCGATGAGTGGAGTTTCAATCTGAGCTTCTCTTGAGTGTCAGTGCTGTTTTTGAATAGCTGGAAGGTGAGTAGTCACCGAGTAAGGTACGACACTAACCCTCCAGCTATTCAAAAACAGCATTGACACTCGAGAGAAGCTCAGGTTGAACCTCCACTCATTGAGTGTGAGTGTGAGTGAGCTTTTAGAATACGGGCGTTTGTCAGGCACCGTTGGGAATTTATTGTCAGGTTTGCCTCCAGCTATTCAAAAACAGCATTGACACTCAAGGGAGCTCAAATTGAACTTTCACTCTTAGAGTGTGAGCGAGCTTTTAGAACACAGGCGTCACGCCCGTATTCTAAAAGCTCACTCACACTCAATGAGTGGAGGTTCAATCTGAGCTTCTCTTGAGTGTCAATGCTGTTTTTGAATGGCTGGAGGGTTAGTGTTGTACCTTACTATGTGACCACTCACCCTCCAGCTATTCAAAAGCAGCATTGACACTCAATAGAAGCTCAGATTGAACCTCCACTCATTGAGTATGAGTGAGCTTTTAGAATACAGGTGTTAATCTGCACGTGGCTTAATCTGCATGCACGATAGTTAGTCTGCACGATGACTTATATTAATCTGCACGATGACTTGATTTCCACTACTTGGCGCAGATATCGGCTTTAGAGCGCTCCGATCTTGTTGCTGATGACTTAATTATATAAAGGTCTTTCATATCATCTACTATAACTGTATGATTTCGCAAATGTCTCCATCAGTAACAAGATAAAAGACTCCAAACCTAATATCTCAAATCACGAAAGCGAGGCTCACAGGTCTGAGGCCGAGTAGTACTTTCCGAAAGGGTGTATATATTGTGAGCAATTTGATATTTTTTACTGTGAAGATAATTTTGGCTTGTGGATCGAAAGCTAGTTGCCAAATAACTAAATGTCGTGCATGTTTTCCACAAAAGAAAACAAATAAATTTTGTCCCCATGCAAACCTAAACATAACAAATTTGATGGTTGTAATGATGACATTACGGATATCCGAACAATTTACTATGCATGCATAGACATCTGTTTTGCAAGTTTAGTTATATTTTAATGATTCACTTATAGACCTTACATAAACCTTAGAGAATATTCTTCTGATGTCTTCTCTCGAAAGGTAATGCATCGTAACACTTTCTAAATATGGAGGCAATACTACATATACGTTATTGCCTCCCATAGACTTAAAATGACTCAGCCCACTTCGTTTGAATATTTCAAGATTGTTCAAGGAACAATCCACAATTGACAACCATAATGGGAGTATATATTGAATAATCTATTGTGGGAGAAATGTACTGCTTTTTATGTCGAAATAACGTTCTTATCGAGTAGGCCTACCTTTAAAGTTGGTTTCAGATCGAAAGCAACATACTGTAGTGACATTTGTTCTGTGCATTTGGTCTTATAATAACCTATACATAATGTCGGTAGATTTGTACTAAAATTTCTATTGAGAATGTGATGTCAATATCAACTGGCTTCATTTTTCTGCGCTTTCCACGGATATAGCCATGCATGTCACCATGCTTAAATTTACTAAGAATTGCGCAAAGTATAGGTGCCCGATTCAAGTGTTTTGCATGAATCTATTTCCGGGGGGATTTTCGTGTTTGTGAAAGAAAAAATATCAAAAATGAAAATAACAGGGGTGTTTCCAAGATGGATCTTTCCTGAAAAATGAAACGTGCAAAATAGCATGAATGTATGCGGACTAGCAGTTGTTTCAATATTTCGACGAAATATATTACATTTTTCGCCGGTGCTTTCTGCTGCATAAGCGCACACCTGCATGCAAGCCATTTTGTTGCAATAGAAATTATTTAATCGACATCTAATCTCGAAAAACAAAAATATACACAAACACAGCGAACTCCCGGAAAAGATTCCAAGCAATTAAATTCTGGGCACCGGTTAAAATTTCAAAGATGATCTTATAGATTCTTTATTTATACTTTATCACTTATTGTTATTCATGCTCAAGTTATTTAAATACTTTTTCCGTCATTGTCAAAATATATATCCGCGTAATTGTGTTTGGAATTTCGCATCATAGCAACCGTATATAAACTCGTTTGTTTCCATATAATTAACTAACGAGCAAGATAAACATTTTTTGCTCTAGAAACGGTAACCAAAACATTAAATCGTTCAATTTTCCGCAAGAATTCTTTGTATTTAGAGAAAATAATCTGACGAGAAATGCTGTAATGGTTGCAGTGACAATATATCTAATGCAAGTCATTGTCTCACTAGGAGGTCTTGTTGTAAAACACGGATTGGATTGGAACTGTCTGGACTCATGGAACGTAGATTGGAATAGACATCTCGTTCCTGAAACCAGTTTAGAACTGATAGAGTTATCCGTATAAATAAAGTTAGTTTAGTTTAGGTTTCCTCCTATAGTAACACTGGATCAATAAGAGATGATCCTTACTGAACCTCTAGGGAGAACAGTTTAGAATTGATAGAGCTATCCAGTATAGATAAAGTTAGTTTAGTTTAGGTTTCCTCCTGTAGTAACACTGGATCAATAAGGGATGACTCTTACTGGACCTCTTGACTTGGGAGAACAGTTTAGAACTAATAGAGGTATTCAGTATAAATAAAGTTAGTTTAGTTTAGGTTTCCTCCTGTAGTAACACTGGATCAATAAGAGATGATCCTTATACTGGACGTCCAAGGAGAACAGTTTAGAACTGATAGAGCTATCCAATAAAGTTCGTTCAGTTTAGGTTTCCTCCTGTCTGGAGGTCCAGTAAGGATCATCTCTTATTGATCCAGTGTTACTACAGGAGGAAACCTAAACTAAACTAACTTTATTTATACTGGATAGCTTTATCAGTTCTAAACTGTTCTTCCTAGAGGTCCAGTAAGGATCATCTCCTATTGATCCAGTGTTACTACAGGAGGAAACCTAAACTAAACTAACTTTATTTATACTGGATAACTCTGTCAGTTCTAAACTGTTCTCCCTAGAGGTCCAGTAAGGATCATCTCTTATTGATCCAGTCTTACTACAGGAGAAAACCGGAATACTCGCAGTTAATGCATCTGTGTCCAAGGATTCATTCTTGTAATCTAGTGCTTACTTTTTGTCCAATCCAGTCCAATACATAATGCAGTCTGAAACATTCCGTGTTTTACAGCAGACCGATAATATGGGGGGCGTGCGAACAAGACGGGAGATGGCCCCGAATATGGAAATCATTATCAAACCAAATCACCTGCGGAGTGCCTGCTTAGCTACGTTATGTATTTTAATTGTATGCATGCAGATATAAAGCCTCAGTCGCATTTTAATATTCATACTCTCCGTGTAAACTTGACAGTTGAAGCACACGCCGTAAAAGCGCGTTTAGTGACAGTCGATCATCAGGATGACAGCTCGCCATTTGCTGTTGTGCTTAATCATTTCAGGTAAACTTAACATTAACAAACTTTGTACAAGATGCATCCTTTTGTGTGTGTCAAATCAATGCAAAATCAATGATAGATATTTGTTTTATACATTTATCTTCACCGCAGTTGTCAGCTGTTTGTCTATAAGTGTGCTGGTTGGTTTATTGACCGTTTTCGCTTTTTTCTTTAGTGTTTTTTGTTCAAGCACTCAGCCAAAGAGATGACGGTGAGTACTGTAGAATAAGTTTCTCTTTAAACTATTTGAAACTAAAATAAACGTCTTCAAACCTGGCCGTCAGCAATGTCCCTTAGCCGATAGTTTGACTACAATACTCCTGACATTGTGCCTTAGGTGGAAACGCTGAAACATAGTGAAGCTTTTTCAACATGCAAATGTTCTTCAGTACAAAAAAACGCTCTTTATATTAACAAACCAAGGGCAGAAGTCTTATAACACGAGCCTTCGTGAAGGACTAGCACTTTAGATTTATTGCGGCCTATAGTACAAAACAGTGTACAAATATTTTTCGGTTTGCGGGCTGAACACGCGTTTGCTTTCGGGAATTTGGAACTGAAAAAGTCCATATTTCCATGGCTAAATTCTAAAATCTTGTGCAGAATCACGTACAAATTGACGTTGGAAAAATACATTCAATATCGCAATTGAATAAGGGAATTCTGTATGTGGAAATGACACTTAGTTTGAAATTCTTCGTGTCCTGGTAAATCCAACTTCTTGCTAGGACCTGTTTGCATATAGACACAGGTACTATATTAATACGATCTGTCTGCCCTTATACAGGTCATTTATAAACACACAAGATAGCTAGAAATGAAAAGCGAAGTACCGCCTCCCATTCACAGAGGCTTTTAAAATAATTACTAAATGCGCCATTGGCTTTACACCAGATGAATGCAAGCAGTGTGTGACACTTCGGATTGATTGGATTTACTTTCGTGAGTTCGGTTGCTCGTAATTTAAAAACTGGAGCGTGCTCTTTATACAAATACTCTATAGTAAGTGATAAGCTGTAAAGGAAGCCCCAAATGTTTGCCCCGAAACAAATCTAATTCTGCCATGGATATTATGCCGCCGTATTTAGAACATCAATATTTGTGTGTGGGTTAATTGCACGTTAGACCGTGAAATTGTCTTGCGACAGAGACTGTATTTGGAATAAGGAAATATCACGAGTTATGCGTGCATGAAATTCAAGCGAGGCACGGCTGTCTTTGTTGCAGTAGAGGTTCTAAATCCCCGATCAAACGAGAGTTGCATGAGAGTCGCTCGCTTTGACCGCCAGATGATCTCATCGACTCTCGTACACTCTCATCAACGTTGTCTTTGAGCTGGTCAAATTTTGATGAAAGAGTTTTCGCTCATTCGATTGGTAAGATCCAATTCTTATGCAACTCTTGTTCTCGTTTGACCGGGGCATGAGAGTTGAGAAAACTCTCATACAAACTCTCGCTTCTCAACTCTCAAGGCCCATTTACACGATGCGATTAGTTGTATACGATTCTTACTCTGGCGTATGTGATCGAATAAACACTCGTACAAACGTCACATTTCAAATTTCGCCATCAGCGAATGAGCAGTAACGTGGCATTAGCACTCGTTTTCATTCGTCAGAATGACAATCGTATACAACTAATCGTATCGTGTAAATGGGCCTTAACAAAACACCAAATTGATCTCCAGATCAAAGTCTTATTGCTGCATTCCGCAAGCGCAACTCAAATTGTATCTTTCTAAAGACATTACTCGCCAGAATGCCTCTATTTTTCATGTCAGCCCTGGTATGCGTAGAAATATACTGTAGAGTAGGACGTATACTATTAAATTAAAATGAATTATACACCGATTTACTTCAGCCGTTTTTATGGGTCAAGGAAATTATTGACAAGCAGAATTCAAATACAAAAAATAATGAAAAAATCCCGCTCCAAATTTTTGAAAATTGTGGACGAGAAACATGATATCAATTTTCATTGTCCTAAAGTGTGGAAATTGTGTACCAGCATACCTACCAAGTCTCAGGCATTATGTGTGTGACCACGGTTAATCGTGGTGTGACACACGCCTCAGCATATTTTCTCACACGCGCAGTATTATTTATCTCACGCATGAGCTGCTTTGGCTGCTTGTGATTGAAGAGTTTAATAAAAAAAACGTAAATCTGGAGAGCAATGTAAACTTTGCAAACCTGTGAACTGTTTTAGCGTTTAGTTTTTGTATTTTACACTATGAAATTAGTCAGTAAATTAATCTGGTGAATGCATTAGAGTGGGTAGGTGTTTAGTATCAGTGTGAATTTGCTGTCAACACCTCATTTGATGCCATAAATTGAGCCTATTTCCGGTGCGTAAATGCTATCTGATTACAGTATCCAAGGTGCAGCAATCGTGAATAAATCGTGTCTTGGGAATGAAATGCTGGAAATTCCATATCCAAGACCCAAATTTTTAAAATTTTCCAGGGGGGATTAGATTGCGTCTGTGGATGGCGTCTCACGCATGCAGATCACTCCACCTTGGCAGCTATGTACCAGAGATTTTGAAGGGGATTTACATATAATTTAGCTTTTGAAATAATAAATGCATGCGGAAAAATGGGAAGATCTTCTGCGTGCACAACAAAAAACACAGCTGGCAAGCTAGTCTCCTGAAAACCTCGGACCCGCGAACAGGCTGCGTAGGAGACTACTGGCAAGGTGGATGCACAAAAGATCAAGCATGGGCACAGGTTAAAGCATAGAATGGCAACCAATCCTAGAAGCATGCTGAAAATTTATAGTGACAGTATTGGGGAAAAAAAGAAACAATTGAAAGTACCTGTAAACTTGTCCTACCTTTGCAAGGTTTCAGCAGACAAAATAACAGTACTACTACTTGCTTATTTGACCTCATAGCTGCTACAGTTGCTAGTTTAATTCATTTGACTAAATAATTGGTGGAAGCTAGATCAGGCAATAATTATAGAGGCATATTCTTCTGTTTTGGTGATGTATTGCAACTGTGTGGCAATAGCAAGTGTATTCCACAAGGAATCTCCCCATAAAGTGACTGTTTGGAATCTCCCCATAAAGTGACTCTCACTCCCCATAAAGTGACTGTTTGGTAGAACACGAACAGATTCAACAACATTGGTCTTATACAGTACATGTTAGTGAGGTAAGACAATAGAAAAAACATGTCTCATATTGTTGCAATGTGCATGCTGGAAACTATAACAAATTTTGTGCACAAAAATTGTGTAAATTGTCAAATTTTGTAAATTGTTGAATTTGCAAGACAGACTGAAATAAGTATGTATAGTATGAAATAGATACTTTATGCGATGTCCCACAGGATAAATTTTAGCGGCAAGCTAATGTCTTTTACTGCTCATTGAATCCTTGATTATACTGCATTGCCAGAGTTGTAATGCTACAACTTGCATTTGACACCCCAGCCTACCCTTGTCAACTCTTCTCGAACTCTTCCTTCGGGAGATTCTTAGTAAAGAAGCTACATTACTGCACTACTCGTCAGTTGATTGAAGGCCGCAATTCAACCTGACTGACGATGATCAAAGATGCACGAGAGAGCAATGGAAGAATACAAGCGTTAGGTCAAGCTTAAGAAAAAATCACCTGCCTTAAAACCGCCACTTTTGCGTACTGTACACTACTTCCTCGACACGTTAGAGTATGGACAACGGTTGGTTAGAGCTACACCGTCTCGTAACACAAACGAAGCAATTTTTTTTTCTCGTAACGAAGTTGGTGATCCTTGTCGACAGTCTTGCAGAGTTGAAGTGTTTAAAGATTTTTAATGTAGCTGTGTTTCATGGCAAATTCTTGGAAAAGTTTGATCTTGCATGAGAAAAATACGATCAATTAACTTGTATGGTTACATGGTGAAACCCGAAAATGCCAAAACAGCCTGGAAATTGAGTTTAAATGGGTGTTTGTCCGAAATTTCAGAGGTTTTGTCCAACCACCGGATATAGTGAATTTCCGCCGTATTTTACATGCTACCGGGTGGCCCAAAAAAAAGTACTCCTGTTTGATTCGTAATAACATCTAAACCAGTATAGCTTTTAAAGAGAAATAACTTGCATCAAATAGAGGAAGGACTAACTTAGACTTTGATATATTACAGTTGTATTTCACTTAAAAATTCACGGAGATATTAATCTTTAAATTCGGGAGGATGTTTCTGGATGTGTCTGAAATATGCAAAAATCGGCGTATCAAATATTAATCAAGATTTGCCCGACTGAAACATGCACTATTACCAGTAAATAAATGACACTTGACAAATTGTTTATTATGAAACAAAGTATTATTATATCTACAAAATACAAGCAAGATTCATTCGTCCGAAATTCGCGTGTGTTCCTAGCACGAATACGTTTCCTTATTTCATGAGACCACTGCATCGCGAAGGATCGTCATTGGATCGTTCGTAGTTCTGAATTAGGGCATGCTGTCACAACGGAATTGTGAAGCTCTTCTAACTTCTGCAACGTTCTGAAATCTTGTTAAGAACACCCAAACTCTTTTGCCGTTTCTTAATCTTGGCAAGTTCATGGAGTAAACTGAGAATTATATGAAACACAATCAAACCATACAACTCCATAAGACATAACAATTAAGCAACTCCCCAGAGACATGCAACATTTTTGGAACAAAACGTAACAAAATAGTAGCGTTGATACGGTGATGTGTATTTGCAAAAAGCAATATTATTTGCTTCAATAAAGAATATTCATCCTGCTTTAACCGAGAAATAATCTACTCAGTCTGTTTGAACCCATTAAAAACATAAAAAAATTAGGCTATTTAAGAATACGAAAAATTTAAGGTTCATATTTCAGGAAACAATGAGCTAAGACTTACATGTAAGATGTCTAAATCTACGCCATATCCCTTACAAACCTTAACGATAATTCGCTGAAATACAAGTTAGCCTAATATGTCATTAAGCAAACAAACGCTGGAGTTAATATTGGATGTGCAGATTTTCGCTAATTTTAGACACATTCCAAAATATGCTCCCCATTTTTAACATTAATATATCCGTGAATTTTTAAGTTAAATACAACTGTAATATATCAAAATCTAAGTTAGTCCTTCCTCTATTTAATGCAAGTTATTTCTCTTTAAAAACTTTACTTGTTTAGAAGTTATTACGAATCAAACAGGAGTACTTTTTTTTGGGCCACCCGGTACCTAATTCATTGACTTGATTATATCATAATATAATTCTTGAAAAAATAATAATTTTGAATCTTAAATTCTGGTTTTCATTTATTTGTACCGTAACGGTCGCCATTAAACCCTTTAATAACCTGAAACCTTTGGAACATCGTCAAACTTGACGTGGTCAGGACATTACGACCAAAATTGAAACCAGTTACGAACAGTTGCGCTTTATTTCGACGAGAACAGTTGCGCTTTATTTTGGCAAGCGTTTAAAGTTTTGCATCCAAATTGTGTATAAGAAGAGAAGCTCCATATGATGAAGTAATGCTATGTTGGATACTCAGATTGAAAATTGAGGCTGTGGTGGTGGTCCAAGGTTAGGGCGAAGTTATCCAATCTTGCAAGTGGGGACTTTAAAAAAGATCATTTGTGACTTGAACCCTGTTTGGTATGTTCAACCATAGACAATCCTGAAGACAATCCCCATATTTTGGGCATACAAGTAATAAAAAATTGGGGAAAAAGAAAGCACGACTCACATCTTTTTTGGTTCTGATTAAGGCTGGTTGCCGTGGCAACTGATAATTCTGACGTGATAAAAGCGTATCATGGATGGTACATCAACAACATTAGCGCTTGAACGTTTCCTGTCCCTGTCTTCTGGGTTGTCTATGGTTCAACGGAGTGGGAGGTTTTGATTAGTTGGCTAATGGTCGGTTTATCTGGCAAATGGGAAGTGATCGAGAAAGACCGACGTTAGATTAGCTGAACTCGTGAAATTTAATTCTCAGTTGGGTGTATATTCATTTGTGGTGAGGGCATTGATGCGTGCAGGCAAGTTCTAGACTTTCGCAAAGTTCTTCGACTTGTAGCAAGTCTAGCAAGTTCACGCAGGCCAGTTCCCACCCGCCACCTCTCGAGTATGCTTCACATTAAGCTATCTGGAATTAATTTCGATTCTCGCCCAGCACATCAGTAAACAAAACTTATCAACAAATCCATCAAGGTGCAGATTTGGAAAGGTTTGTGTCCTGAATGGTTTATGTCGAAAGACAATGTTTCTTTCAAAAGTCTCCCGACTGTTGGTGAAGCTTGGTGAAGAAATGAACAACGATTTCAGGAATGGCGAAAATATGAAGTGGGTTTGCATGAACCGAATGTTTACGTTCTACTCTTTTCAACCTCATACTTAAAGATTTTCATACTTATAAGGTCTAAAATACTTAAAAGAATATTAAAAATGAGGGCTGTGAATCTTCATTGGCACGTTCCTTCCTCCGGTTTTAATGAGTAGAATTCCGCTGTCATCCTGTCACCATCTCTTCATAGAGCCTCCTGCCTCCTCCGCAGGCCCTTACTATTTATAGATCAGTGTATATATAGACATATCAGTTTAATATATAGATCAGTGGCTGAACAAATCTGTTGCCTTCGCCCCTCAATCAAAACTCTATCCTCCAATGTCTCCCTTTATCCTCCTCCCCGCGAATTTAATAAAGCGACTGGGGACGAGGCAGATAGAGCCTCTCTTTTTACGCAACCTCGCCCTGTAATTTACGTGGAATGTACATGTAAACTGAATCAAGCATTTGGTATCTAACTCGCAACTCTCCCAAGTGCAAGATAATTATCCTTACCCCTCGCTTGGGCTTTTTTATACTTCTATATAACTCGCACTATCTGAAAAATTACATATTACACGTTTTCGACAGGAAACAAAGTCAAAGTTTTGGCAAGCCTTGGTTTGCTAGAGAACTGCAAGATATCGAGGGATTTGCAGATGAAAATGTAATGTGATACTTAAATATATACTAACATTGTCAACTTTTTGTAATTACGATTGGAAGAAAATGTATTCCTCCGTGTTTCTTCAACAAAGGAAACTGGTGTATTTCTGACTAATTTGCGAATTTTGTTTTCTGTAGAATATAATTGATATTGCAGGGAATGTGTTTGTGGATAGTGAGCCGGAAGTTCTGCCTCCCGAGGTACGGGTAGATATTTTCTGATATTTAGAACCATCATACTGACACGCAAGATCTTTTCAGCCTTTCTTTGCATGTATAAATTCTACTAAAAAAAAACGCTCATACTTACACTTAGCCGGGGTGGTTGACGTTTGGAGGTGACACAGACATAGATTCCAAACACGAGCGCGCCAATGGCGCAGCAATCCTATGCCCTTCGGCGACACCATAGCCTACGGTGTATACCCCAGGTTTCTGCTGGGGTCTACACCGTAGGCTAGCTACACCACTGCATAGACATTATAATACTAGTTCATGAAAAAATTAGCCATCCATTCTTTTATTCTTGTTGAATGATAGTCCTTGAAACTATGTTCAAATATACTTGGATCAAGCACACTCGTGAAACTGAATAAGTTTCTTACGCAGTCCACGGGATAAAGCCTGGTTCACTGACTAGCAATTTTGTCGGTGATTTTGTGTTTCTGATGGATGCAAATGAGTGAACTCGCACGCAAAAGTGTCGAGTGTCAATTCTATAAGTCTTCTGCATGTCATTCATTTGATCACATTTGCCATGCAGGAGGAGAAAAATCGCCGACATGCAGAATTGCTAGTGTGAACCAGGCTTAAAGTTTGATTGCACACATCCTAGTTCATATCCACATTTTGGGAAGTATTCTGCTTTTTCCAGGTTGATTTGCTAGATATGTCCACTGTGGATGTGATACTGATATCAAATTGTTTTTTTATGTTCGCACTGCCATACATCACAGAGGTATAATATTTTTGCATGTAATACTACCGAAGATTTGTGACGTGTATATTGTGGATTGTGCATGTATTTCTTCACTTGCGCATGTATTTCTTCACTTGCGAGTTGCATTCGTTTCTATTTTGCTGTGTTATGATATCTTCTAGCATACGAACTTTTCTGGTACAATCTACGCAACAGAACCTACGCTTCAAATGGGAAGGTAATACTTTCATCTTACATGGTATACACCTGTTGAACATATTTCTTCATTCTTTATTCTTTATAGACATTATTTCATTAAAATGGTCCCATTTGAACATGCTTACTCCATGAGTTATCAGGGTTCCAAATAGAAGCTGGCACCCATGCGATTTTCGCCGTTTATAACCTAGACAATCGCTAGTTATTTCTCGAAATTATAAGCCAAAATATTTCCTACTCACCTTAATTAGTAATGTCAAGGGAAGCGTTTGTCGCTTTCAAACCACACATTTTACACGATATTCTTTGTTAAATATTTGGATATGAAATTTCGAAAACTAGTGTTCAAAATGACTAGAAATGCCATTTCAAAGTGTCTAAATTTCAAAATCTTCATGCATTATGTGAAGGTCCACTCCCATCCCTAGATGAGTGGTACTGTAACTCTGGCGCTAAATACCGCCTACTTCTTTCAAAAAGTCTCCTACTCCAAATTCTATTACGAAGTTGGGGAACCCTGTGAGTGAGTTATACTACTTCGTTTGCCATGAAAAGAAGTTGTTCTTTCGTTATACTGTAGTTTTACATTTATATGGATATAGTAATTCTCTTAAATGCATAGTGTTGAAACCAAAAAACCCTAAGACTTCATAACGTTGAACTGCATAAGACTTTATTTGTAGTGAACTGATGCATGAAATGGTTACATTTGCTGAGCGAGTACCTAAATTAGCCAACGGCACTGCTTGGAAAAGAGCTGAAATAAAAAGGTATTCTTTTAATAAAGTTAATGCAAGCAAATTACGTTTATCCGTATAGGTGGGATACACTATGGGCACTACAGTATATTGTGTTTCATATCCGTCAATCATGCATACAAGCCTGCGATGAACTAGTGCA
>CACRXK020002249.1:6239-45021 GCA_902702795.2 Paramuricea clavata
TGGCACCGAAGAGAAATGTTTTTCTTGGTAAAAAAAATTTTTGCTGATCCAACCATTAAAAAGTCACAAAAAATTTTACCCAACCTCAAATATCAATTAAAAATAAATACCCACCCCTGGCCAAAACCTTTACAAAAGGATACAATTCAGTTGTCACACATGTCCTTTACCACTTCTGTGACGTTTGATAACTACTTGAGCAATTCTCTGCAGTCTAAAGTTTCATGTTGTCTGCACATGTACTTTCTTTGGAAACACCATTTACATCCTGACAAATCGGAAAATGCTCAAGATAGTGACTCTGATTGATTTACATATTGTATTGACATATGACTGTTGACATTGCTTTTTAGTCTTCAATATTTGAGTGAGTCATGCTTTGGAAATGACAATAAATTTTTACTACCCAACCTTTGAGTTGTTTTCATTTACCCAACCTTTTACTCACTCAAAATTTGTTCACCCAACCCTTTTCTCTTCGGTGCCACCCCCTCCCCGCCATAAATAACGATCAGTCCCTTCAAAATATTTATATATCTTAACAAATTTAAACACTTTTTTATTAAAAAATAAGTTGAAAATACATGAAGTATAGCCTGTCGATCGTTCTTTTTAAAAGCAAAGTAAAAATTTATTCAACATCAAAAGAAACAAAACGGTAAACCTTCGCGGAATAGATTTTGAGGAATACCCTTTGAACAGCTAATTCGAACAGCTAATTGGTAGCACTTAAAGGGTTAATCTGATGTTAATCTGATGTTGTTATACAATTACTTTATGGTTTCCGTGTTTGGATGGCCTGATCCAAACACGCGGGAATGTTGCGAGAGTTAAGAAAAGCGAGCGAAATCACGAGCCGAAAGCGAGTGATTTTGCCCGCTTTTCTTAACTCGAGCAACATTCCCAAGTGTTTGGATCAGTCCATCCAAACACGGAAACCATAAAGTAATTGTTTTATAAAATAACAACAACACGGTAGTCTTCCGTGTTTGGATGGCCTCATCCAAACACGGCTTTCGACCAATCAGAATACGCGTTATATACATGTTATTTTATAAAGATATTTACTATTACGGTACAGTCTCTCTATGAAAATGAATTTAATTGGTAGGCTATACCGTGATTGAATAGTTTTAGATGAAATGAAACATTAATGAAAAGATTATTTCTTGTCACAGGCCCGAGCTCGAAGCATGCCAGATAGGTCTACCACAGCGACCGCTCGTCTTCCGAGGTGTGAAAGGTCAAGAGGAATGTTCCATCTTCAGAGATTACATGTAAGTGTGATAAGTTTGTTGGAGTGTGCCAGCGAATCCTCGTGTTAGCTTAACACTTTAAGCTGTATGCCTACAAAATATAAGGCAAGCGAATATTTGGTAAATGCGCGCTCGTTTTCAGCAACTTTTATGTTATTTCATAAACTTTGTCACATTTGTTAAAGTGTGACTGACCACAAATATGATTTTTCGTATGTGTAATATTTGGGTCATTCGAAGATGAAATGTCATATATCTTTATAATAAAAAATCCCATCTTGATCAACTTTTTCACTCTCATAGTTTCCGGATATGATGTCATTAGGTGAATTGCAAATTAGTTTTACATCATATCTGGAACTTTGACAGCGAAAAAGTTGATCAAGATGAGGTTTTTTACTATAAAGATATATAACATTTCATTTTAGAATGACCCAAATATTACACATACCAAAATTATATTTGGGGGTTACTCACACTTTAACATTACATAATAAAAAGACAATAATTCAATATACAGCATTACTAGTTAAAGAATTCATCATGTCTGATTGGCTAACAGCATATCAACTCAATAGCTGACCAAATATGGAATTTTAACATATTCAACGGAGTGACGTCATATGGTTAATATGAATAATATTAAATGCTATGACATCACGCCAATGCATGATGACTGCCGAACAAGTGAGGAATTGTGTCACAATACAAATGGCTTCCTAGAACGGTCGTTGTTTCATCTTTTATATAAATACTAATAAAAAACAATTCTTGAATTCGGTTTTCGCATGATATGAAGAATATCAAGGCCTCAATTGGTTACTTTTTGTGTGTGTTGGTGTAATGTACTCAGGTGAATATGATGTTTTGTGATGTTACTCTGAGTGTGCATCCACACCGGGCAAGCTGAAAAGTTTGCCTGACCACGGTGGGAATCGAACACGCGACCTTTGCACACTCTGAGTAACACCACAAACATATTCACCTGAATACATAACACCAACACACACACAAAGTATCTTCAACTAATAAAAAAATATCACCAACTCAAACCGACCTGACCTCGTAGCTCAGTTGTTGGCAGAGCATTGGACTAGTATCCCAAAGGTCGTGGGTTTGATTCCCACCGTTCAGCTTGCCTGGTGTGGATGCACACTCAGAGTAACACCACAAACATCAATTCTATTTTGTGTTATCAACCCCAGCCTTTACAAAGTTCGGCTTGATAATTTTTCGCATCATACTCAACCGAATTCAATAATCGGTGAATTATACAAATTGTGTCTGGGTAATCGGCGCAAATACACACGCGATTTACAAATCTACAAGTATATTCTGTTACACAAACATGCTGTACATACATATATTAATTAATTTCAGTGTTTCGTTCTGACCGAAAGTTTTCTATTTCAGAAAAATGTGACGGTGACGATACAATTGGATTGTGAGAGTCACGAAGCGAGAAGCACAAAATATGAAGTTGTGGCTTTCTCTCTTCGAGATTTTGGACTGGCGCAAATATTTGGAAATGACATCCAGGAATGAACGACAACAGTGTAGATAAGTGGATTTTATAGTTAGAAATAGAGGAAATATTACATAGTAAGTCCTACCCAGCCAATGGTCTCGTATACTAGAGAATATTAGTCCGTCTAGACGAAGATGATTCGTCCGATAATTCTCTGATTATAAACTATGAACGCGAAAACCACACTACTTCGCAGAGGCTTATTTTTGTTTTTCTTGTAGCTCACAGGCGATGAAGAGAGCGCGCCGCACACGCGGCTGAAATGGGCATTTTTTACACGTGCCAGTAAATAAAAAAATACGAACGGCACGTGTGCCACGCGAGTCACTAAAATGGGCAAGCCAAAAATGTTCGTAGTTGCTCTACACAGACACGATTGGAACGAAACTGTTCTGCTTGATCATACGTTTTATATATGCTTTTCGAATAGCGATTAGCACAACTTTTGCTATTGCATTGGTGCGTGTTGATTTCTTGAAACGATTCAATGGATCATTTGCATTATGGACTAAATTTTGATCTAGACAAAAATTTCATCACAGCTTCAAAGAGCATCACAAAATTAGTAATATTCCAAAGTTTCGTTGCGAAATGTTGTAAAATGCGGATAATATAGCCTTGCGAAGTTTGCCGTTTTTCAGTCATTTTGTATATTACGCACGGGAAATTGACAGCCCAATCGGGTGTTGGGGCATCAATTTCCCGTTTGTAATACAAAATGACTGAAAATTGCAAATTTCGCAAGGCTGTATTATCCGCATTTTACAATATTTCGCAACGAAACTTTGGAATATTACTAATTTTGTGATGCTCTTTCAAGCTGTGATGAAATTTTTGTCTAGATCAAAATTTAGTCTATAATGCAAATGGTCCATTGATTTGTGAGCTCACGAGAAAATACTCAGAATGCTTTAGTTAAATATCATGGTTAAATATGTAAACAAGTCGAGGTTGTTTATATACAGCCATATTTTCAAATGCTGCTACAGCAACTGTCCAGTCACGCGTACGTGATAAAAAGCCAATATAAACTTTATAAACAAAAGAGAATGTAAAACGTAACAGAACGGCGAACAAGCAGATTCGGACATCTCAAATAATGGTAATGTTGGGATAGTAGCGTTGCAGACTGCAGAGGAGAGTGAACAGTAAGGCTTCCTCGTGCACCACCCCATGGAAAACCTGCACCCCTCCTTGTAGATAAGACTAGATCCACCCTTGTACCATTCTGCGCACTCTAAGCAGACTAAGGTATAGTATGCATCGCTTAAAAGCTGTATTCGCGAATATGTACAAGAAATGAATTATAATACATTTGTATAAACGAAGTACTTACTTGCTAGCCATAGTTATTCTAGTTTTGCCTTCAAATACTGATATATAATTATTTTCAACAATTTTCATGTTATTCCTGGGTCTTTCGCAATTTCATTTCTCGATAATTTAATGTGTTAACAATGGAATTAACGGAGATTAACCAAAAACAATGAAAATTTGCTTCATCACTCGAGCGTGTTGATAGTTCGGAGGCAAATTCTCATGAAATTTGGTAATAATTAAACAGAAGACTTTTAAATCAAATTCTAATCTAATTTTTTACTCAAATTAACTCGATCCAGAGATAAAATTTTTAAAGAAAAATTTTAAACATTTTTGTGTCTTGTTAGAAAGGTCGCCTGTGGGTAATACAAAAACGTTTTAATTACTGACCACAAATAATAGTGTTCTTTATATTTTAAAGTACCGTTTTGAGACAAAATGGCTACAAATCATTCTTATTGGTTGATTAGATGCAATGCTATGTGCATATAATTGAAATTCAAATTCCTTGCAATTGTTACGAAAGTGTCTCGTATGCATGAATAATTGCGGTATACAAAACCCAGCATGCGATTTCATTTAGTCCGTGTGAAGGAACAACATTGAAAGTACAAGTTGTGGCTTGTTTTTTTTTTGAGCTGCTAAAATAATTGTTATTGGACGGTTTTCAACACAGAGACACCCGAGAAATGGCCTGACAATCGGTAAGTGTAATTTGATTCTATGCCATACGTGATGTGAAGCGATATAAACATTTAAAACTTGTGACGGCTTCCTTGATGTTTTAAACGCTGTACTACACTAAATATTTTACGATGGATGAAAGTTATGACTTAGAAGATGTTGCCAATGCTAACGGTACGCTATGAAGTTTATTAGATAGTTTATAAACGTTTTATTTATCTACGGTGTTCAAATATACTTCGACGTGTAGAAATGATGGCTTATAGTTGTATAGTTATTGACATATGTCTCTGACGTTGTACCTGTACGTAGGCTGTAATATACAACATTCAAGTCTATAGTTTCGAGTGAACTCGCTTATCTATATTAATCCAGCAGTTAAACCCGAGGATGTATGACCTATAAACTATCGTTCATAGCCATTTTGAATCTTACAGAAATGCCAACGTTGTGGTATATCGATTTTATGACATGTTTGTTGCTATACTGCAATTTGTGATTAACGAATGCGGAATAGATATGGAGTTCGACTTCATAAGCCATTTAATAATTCACGGTTGCTTTCTTAAATACACGTTTCTTAACGCGTCAATTAGCGACACTTATTTGCGATAGAAATTCAAAATATATGCTCTCTATAAACGTATTTTAAAACTGTGGAAATTCCAGCATAGGTGTAGGCTGTAGCTATGCCTTCAAAACAACATTCGATCTTTGTGGGCGATCCTTGTCAGCCTAGACATTCAAAATATCTCAAACGTATAGGAGTCCACGAAGATTAAGGTCGCATTCTACAATAAGCTGCCGTGGTTTGTGTCTGAACTACCTGACTGAATAGATTACAAAGTTTTGAACGAGGTCATTTTAAGGTAAGTCAGACACAAACTACCATGGCGATAGTTTAGACATTGAAAAGCAGAAGCCAGCGAATCAAAAGTAGAAACGGTTGTGTATCAAAGTTTCTGTGATCACAGTAGGAATTTTGCATGGCATGAATAAATTCTAAGTCTGAAGGATTTGTAAGAAATGATTGAGGGAACTTGAGTATTTTAAAAACACTTAGTTCCTTCAATTCCTCAGACATTTCTTACAAATCCTTCAAAACTTCGAATTTACTGATGCAAAATTCCTAATATGATCACAGAAACTTGATATAGTGTAAACCAGGGCATTAGTCAGAGTATTTCTGTAAGCTTTGAAGGTCATTGGATGTACCTCGTACGAACAAAGATCATGCACGTATGTTGTGAGTCCTACAACATTTTATCTTGTGATCGAAACAACCTATTTCCTTGCATGATGTCCTGCTGCGCTGAAAGAAACGACCTGCTGTTGTATAGTACAACCACGTTGAAGAAAATGCCACCTTACTGCCTTGGCATATGTGTATTGACCCGACAAAGCGAATTACCTTCAGAAAAAAATGCACTTTAAAGCCCCATCAGGATTTTGGGCGTCTAAAGTCGATATAATTAATTGTAGGTTTGTACATGTACATGAACTTACGGTTAAGGCTCGACAACTGGCCTCTGTAGCTCAGTTGGTTGGAGCCAACAATCATGCATCTAAGAATGTTTTAATGACCAGCATTAATGGCCTTTGAACAGGGCGCGATGATTACCGAATGATCTACCATTAATCTTCACTTCCTAACTGACACGTATTTTCTCTGCAAACTATGCTAAATATCTTAGAAAAACAATTCCGGTAGTATAAGATGGTTTACAAGACACGACCTTTCGTCACATAAATATTGATATTTTCTATAGCTCCGGGAGATAAGTATCTTATTCACTATATAGGAAATTATTGCAGAACCTATAGTCGGCCTTGACAACTCCCAGAGAATTTCTGCGTTTCGAGCGAAAGGCCATTGGCATTGCGGCCATTGTCCATTGGCATTGTCAGTAGAGTTTAAAGCTTTGATGACGTGCAGCTGTATAAGAGTATACCGTTGCATACACTTGACGCTTTCTTTCATTGTTGAAAGTCTGCCTTTTAAACGAGGTCAAGGATGCTTCATACTTGTCATTCAAGGAATCGTTCGGGTTGCTCTAGCGAGTAAATGAACCTGACTATCACATGAAAGATTTGTCAAACTATAGGCTGGTTTATTCCATCAAAGTTTCTGTGATCTAAGTACGAATTTAGCGTAGGGAAATTCTATGCTTTGAAGGATGATGGAACTAACTGTTAACTAAAATCAGTCTGTTCCCTCAAAGAGTTCTTACAAATCCTTCAAAACTTACCTATGCAAAATTCCTAATATGATCACAGAAATTTTTAAACCATTATCGCGGGCATAAATCTGAATACATTGTAGTGAAGGACATAAGGTAACGCTATTTTCTTGTTGCCCCGGATGTGTTTCCAAGGAAGATGGTTGTTAGGGAGTTGCAGTATAACATCCTGCACGGGTCCTGTGCCACTTTGCTCGTCACTATAACTTTCCGACGATGGGCCTTCGCTCGAAACGAACAAGTTCTCCTTGTATGTCGTATTGCAATCTGAAGCTTTTAATATAACATCCTGTCTAATAAAAGTACATTGCATCATTAACTTCCACACCGCATCAAAAAAGTCGTGTACTTTTCGGCATCTGGTTCTCCCAGAACCAAAGAATAAACTAACTTTATTTATACTGGATAGCTCTATCAATTCAAAACTGTTCTCCATAGAATGCCAGTAAAGATCATTTCCTATTGATCCAATGTTACTACATGAGGAAATTTAAACTATAAACTAGCTCTATTTATACTGGATAGCTTTATCAGTTCTAAACTGTTCTTTCTAGAGGTCCAGTAAGGATCATCTCCTATTGATCCAGTGTTACTACAGGAGGAAACCTAAACTAGACTAACTTTATTTATACTGGATAGCTCTATCAGTTCTAGACTGTTCTTCCTAGAGGTCCAGTAAGAATCATCTCTAATTGATCCAGTGTTACTACAGGAGGAAACCTAAACTAAACTAACTTTATTTATACTGGATTGCTCTATCACTTCAAAACTGTTCTCCATAGAAGGCCAGTATAAAGATCATCTCTTATTGATCCAATGTTGCTACATGAGGAAACCTAAACTGAACTAACTTTATTTATACTGGAAAGATGTATCACTTCAAAAGTATTCTATAGAGGCTCAAGTAATATATGATCATAAAGGGTCATCCATAGTTCTTGGAGTGGGTTAGTTTTTGGACGGGGTAGAAGTAAGATTATACTCTCTGTATACGCTTGTGAACATGTTGATAAATATGGACGACCTTTATTGCGCATGGTTTTAGTCTACAGAGATACCCAGGATCATACTAAATACCAATAGATAGCTACATGCATCATTTTTCAAAGTGTAAATTTAGGATATGATGGTTAAGCCTGGTATCAAAGTTTCTGTGATCACAGTAGGAATTTTGCAAAGGTAAATTCTAAGTTTTGAAGGATTTGTAAGAAACGTTTAAGGGAACTGATTTAGTGTTTAACACTGAACCAGGCCTTAAAATATTTTTTACAAATCCTTCAAAACTTAGAATTTACCAACACAAAATTCCTACATTGTCACAGAAACTTTGATAGTCTAAACCAGGGTTTAACTGCAGGCATAGCTACAGGCTATATAGCTCTTATCGCGGTGAGCTTTGTAAGATTTCCACGCTCTCATAACTTCGGTTGCTAAGTGCACAGTGGCACAGACGATTGTCTGAAGTGTAGACAAATATTTAAACAGTCTGTGTAAACTGTGTGGAGTTCCTCATCCATGTTGATTTGACTTGTTCAAATAATTAGAAACTCTCTTAGAGACCCCTGAATGGATAAGACGTCACCAGCACAACATTTTGCCGAAAGACACTTTGGCGAACGGACATTTTGCCGACGGGCGACGGACATTTTGACGAACGGACATTTTGACGAACGGACTTTTCGCCGAAAAGACATTCTGTCGAACGGACAATTTGCCGAAAATAGAGATATTTTCTGAACTTTAACGGCTCACTTATACTATCAATGTTTCTGCGATTAAAGTCTTTGATAAAAGTCATTGTTACAATTGCTCCCAATCTGAAACAAACGTTTATTTCGAGAAGTGATATGCAAACAGCATATACTCTGAGAAATAATATTATAAATCTTGTCACTTCCAATGCCTAAAAGAGAATTTCTCAAAAAAAAGTTCAAATACAGCGCAGATGGAATGTACGTACTTCGGGCCGATGTTAGGACAGGCTCCATGGATTTATGCTTTTATAAATGGTCTAAAATTATTCATTTGTTGTTGTTGTGGTTATATGTTTGTATAATTGTCAATGATTGTTTTTCACATATGTATGGCCCGGACTCCCCCCCCCCCCCCCCCCATGGAAACCAGCTTTTGCTGATGGGGATAGCGTCGTTAAATAAAGTTTTAACTAAAAAAATAGAAAGTTTAGTTTAAGTATAAGGTTATTAGTTAACTCACACGTATTTTTCCCATTTAGAGATGGCAGTGCGAAGATCAGGCATTCCTATCAGTGTCGAACTTACCGAGACGGCAGTCCACCTCTGGGAGTTCCTCAAACTGATCGACAACTACCCATGGCTTTACGAAGGCTTGCACGTCCACAACGCCGTCCGCCGCTACGAGGTATATTGGCTACCTCTTGTAGCAAAAATTGACCCACGCTACCCCCTAGCCGCACCCCTGGACATTGAATGGGTGTGGTATGTCCATATGCTATCACCGTACGCGTACAACCGGGATTGCCTTCATCGCTTCGGGCAAGTGTTGGACCACCGGATCACCTCGGCCAAGGATCGGAACATCGGTCTCAACAACGCACGGGGTATATGGGAGAAAGCGTACCCGAAAGAGGAATTCAGTCTCGATCTTACAGCCCCTCCTGAAATCACGGATACTTTCACCTCGAAATTCTCATACGATCTATTCGCGGCCATATTCAGGCAAAGATTTTTCAACTACCAAGTTGCGTTAAACCACTACCGGGATTTGAAATTCCTGGAGAAAGGGACGAAACGCTACAAGGATTTCCTCCGCGCGAAACTCCAGGACCCGAATTTGATTCTGAACGGATGCTTCGACGTTCAACTAATCTGGCATGCGCATCTCGTGCACCCGACCTTGTACCGAGATGATACTCGGCAAGTCTTCGGGGAGATGTTGGGCCACTACGACACCGAGGTCGGGGCGGGTATTGTACCCTGGAATGGTTCGCCGGTACGGGAAAAGAACACCCATGCTCCGAAGTCTATACCCGGGGCTATGTACCGTGGGGAGAATATCATTTGCACTCGAGAACAGATATTGCTAACTCAAAACCTAGAGCAACTCACTTTGCGTGTTAAGTTGCTCAAAGAGGAATTTCTGAGCACGGTGTTAATTGCAACATCTTTAATGTCACGTGACCTTGCGCTGTCGCCGTGTTGGTTGAATCTTACTTCGCTCTCGTTGGCCTGTTCGAGTCTCGTGATGAATATTTCCCAAGGCAAGAATATGAAAAAGTATGACGTCAAGGTTGTTCATTCCCTTGCCCCAATCCTCTCGGCGATCGAAATCGTACACCCGAAAGGCTACCTGGTCGCGACCGCCCATACAATAGCGGGCAAGCAGATTCCAACGAAGAGCCAACTGGGCGATCTCAGGGGTAGCACGTGCGCTTACACGCCTGAGGCACGTGAACGAGCCATGCTCATCCGCAGTCAGAAAGATTGGGGCGTTGTTGTCGGTCGTTGGGTTGGAAACAGCGAATCTGGTGAATTGGTGATTAATTTTTATAACTTGCAGACCAACAAGTGGCAGACTGTGAACCGATCAAATACCGCCCAAGCAGAATTCGGCGTCTTTGAAATTAACATCTTTGACGATGCGCGGTCAGTGTTTGTCAACCTTGGTACCGGGGAAGTGACCGTACCTTATACGGATATCGCCACCTTCCTACCGGAGATCATAGCCCTAGCCTATGCCATTGGCGTCCTTTATGCCTTATGCCGCGAGCGAACACGCGAGTTTTACCCGGTCGATCCGTTTCGTTCTGCTGACATGAAGTCTATTCAACCATGTCCGCTGAGCAAGGAAATCAGAGCATCGCGGGCGACGAAACGGGACGGGATATTCTCCACCAGTTCCAGTGGCAAGAAATCGATGTGGCTCAACCGAGATCCGTTTGTGTCGAGTATTTTATTGGCTACCGGACGCAACTGTTCGTGGGCGCCTTCCAACAGCTTTCTGAAATTTTTCCAAGACAACGTTCGAGATGTTTTCGAGAATTGTATTTCAAGCTCACAAGATGACCGGTCTTTCTTGGACGCGAAGCTTGAGATCGAGTACCTTCTGGAGTACCTAGGGGTAACGGGGGGTAGAAAGAGTAGTCAGGGACACAGGAGATCACAGAAGGATAAAGAGGAGCATAAAGAGGCGGATAAGAAGGGACACAAGGAGGGGGGTAAGGAGGGACACAAGAAGGGACATAAAAAGAGACACCATAAAGATGGTGTTGCAAATGGCGGAAGTGGACTTATGGCGGCTCGTGACCGTTTTTCCAACATTCAAATCAATGATGTCGAAGATGGACGCAGTGATAGGCAAGAAGGTAGCGATAGGGAAGAACATATTAATGATAACGAAAGTGTTTTTGTATGACAGACAATTTCTGTGAGAAATAAATAGAATAATGCTTATTTTTCTGCAGTCTTGGCAGAGGTGGAAAAAGTATCGGAACTTTCTAAAAAAAAATTTGTAGGATGAACATTTTTGCAGAAATTTTCAGACTTTTTAAGTTCAATAACTAATTCTGAAAATTAACTGATTGAATATCTAAAATACTAAATACCTGATTATTGAAATGATTGAATATCAAATTAATCTACTGACTCGATACCTAAACTACAGTGGAACAGCAGTTTCATCAAAACTATTCATATATAGCCTGCGGTAGGAAATTTGTTTTTAATCATGTAAGACTGTCATTACTATGATTACTTCAGGATTTATCTTGCATGCCTTATCAGGCTTAAACACACATTGATTCACACGACAACACCGCAAGACAATCACAAACGACAATTTTGTTATTTTCCCCTATTTATTGCAATCTCTTGTGGAAAATTTTGAGCTCAGTTTAAACCCAGGTTCCCAGGGTTTTTCCACCTCTAGCTTGGACGGCACTGGTTGAGACCAGCTTTCTCTACTGGTGGATTTCACCGACCACTATCGTACACCGACGAATGAAATTCGCGGCTTTGACAGTCTTAACGTTACAATTTGTTACAGTATTCCACTTTGCGTGACATGGTAATTTGCCAAAAGTCGTTTAGAGATTGTGCGCAAACCTTCGCAGTATTTCACGTCTCAACAGTTTTGTTCAATATTGTAGATATAGGTTTGCATGGCGATAGAACATATAATACTTTTTGTTTGTGGAAACACCACGTAAATGTATTATTACTGCAAAGCTTTCGATCGGTAAGCCCGGATCTTCATCAGTGCTAAAAAAGTGCTAATACAATACGATCGGTTGTCGAAAGCTTTGCAGTAATAAATTTACGTGGTGTTTCCATAAACAAAAAGTATTATATTGTAGATATAATTGGAAGTGCATAGAAACGTAGAATTAAAAGATAGTTTTGGCCTTTCAAGCTTCCGTTATTGTCTTTGTTGGTCAAATACGAAATCATGGCGCGCACACGTAAGTCACCCGGCCTCTGAGCGACGTTGTTTAATGCAAGGCTAATATCGACACAACATTGGGAAGCGATCATTGTTTATGGCGGGGAGCACCGAAGACCGAAGAGAAATGCTTTTCTTGGTAAAAAAATTGCTGATGCAACCATTAAAAAGTCAAAATTTTACCCAACCTCAAATATCAATTAAAAAATACCCACCCCTGGCCAAAAACTTTACAAAAGGATACCATTCAGTTGTACTTTACCACTTCTGTGACACGAGTTTAACAACTGCTTGTGCAATTTTCTGCGGTCTAAAGTTTCATGTTGTCTGCACAAGTACTTTCTTTGGAGACACCATTTGCCTCCTGACAAATCGAAAATGATCAAGATAGTGACTCTGATTGATTTACATATTCTATTGACATATGACTGTTAACATTGCTTCTTAGTCTTCAATATTCGAGTGAGTCATGCTTTCGAAATACAAAAAATTTTAATTACCCAACATTTGAGTTGTTTTGTTTTTCATTTATACCCATGCAACCATTTACTAACTCAACATTTTGTTTACCCACCATAAATAATGACCACTTCCTTATAACATTGGAAGATGTCGGTAATGAGAAACGTATACTGGTGTTAAAATAGCTTTAAAAGTAATAAGAGTCCTTGTTTCTTCGCCATGTTTAATTTATCAACTTGAATTTATTCACGAAATATTCCAAGATTTGAGCGATGTTTTCATTGCTCAATTTTTGAAAAGGAGTGGATGTTTTTCTCGCATTTGTCTCATCTATTGTCTCATTTGAAAGAACTTTAAATTTGTCTTTACAGTAAAAGCTTGGTACAGATTTTTCATATGCTTGGTTCCCGAGATATTTTGACTGAAAGCAATGAGCTGTCCCGCCATCTTGGATTATTGAGGATATGCATATTGGTCACAGAAGTTCTTTACCTTGATATAGCCAGCGATCAATATGAACCCGCGAAACTCGTTTTTGGTTGCCCTTTCAAATTTTCTTCTCGTGAACAACGTCAACATTTTACTGTAATTCATTTTACAACTACCGGTATAAAAGTCCCTTATATTATATTGGACTCGGCTTTAAGAACAGTATAAGCAGTATAATTTATAAGAGGATTTAAAATTTTCCAAATCCTCGTTGAAAAATAGGAAAAAGGAAACTCAGTTTTGATGCTAAAAGCCATCAAAGAAATTTTGTAAAAGCGAAAATTCTTAATTCGCTAATGATGCTGCCCTAAGTGTTACAATGATTTATTTATCGGCTTTGCGAACCGTGAATTGAAGGGATACAATAATACTTTATTTCCGAAAATTGCGCTGAGGCTGGAAAATTGAGGATGCTAAAACCATCAAAGACATCTTACAAAAATCAAATTGTATAAAGTTGCTAAAAATACTATGGGATGTTAAACAAAATATATACACACACGTAAATTTAAATGCTATATAAGTACTAAATTACTACCCTTTACGTTCGCCAATAAAATTAAAGTTTTCCAAGTGATCTTTATATATTGTATTAAGTACGTGTACTTAAACAGATTAGCAGGAAATTTCAAGGTACTTAAATGACGAAATCTATCGTAATAAAGAATCGTTTATTTTGACTGCTGTGCTTTTTGTCATGTGTCTCGCCAACGGGTTTGAAAAATATATATAGTTCAACATATACTTAAGGCTGCTGGTATAAAAGTTTCTGTGATCACAGGATAGGAATTTGCATTTGTAAGAAATGTTTGAGGGAATGGGCTCAATGTTAAACACTATGTCAGCTCCCTCAGAAAAGGTTGTGCATGTTTATGGCAATATTCAATTTTTTATATCTCGTTACGTTTCTCAATCGGCAAACAAACTTATTAAAAAGTATGTTTAGTGCTTTATCTGTAAAATAATGCTAAAATGAAGAGATTTTAGATGGTCCGTCAAAGAGAAAATGATGTCTGAAGTTCAGTAAATTTTCCTTATATTGCTGTAAATATGGCGACTATATTTTTACTATTAATATGTTTCTCAACCGACAAATGCATTTAAAAAGGTAGCTAACTGTTTAAACTACAAAATAAAGCTATAAAACAAAGTAATTTTGAGAGGAACGCCAAAACTATTTTTGGTTTTGAACACTTCTCATCGCAAATGCACGACATAGAAAAAAATTGTCTCTTGGATTCAAAAAGAGCAAAAAAGATTCATTTGGAGAGAAAGCTTGAATTATTCCAAACCTCGTTTTTAACATAAGTATTGCGACAGAAATTAAAGCATAAGCTGATAGTAATTAATTGATATGTATATATATTTTTGTCACTGAAAAGCCCTTTAGGGGAGTGTCAATAATTATCAATAACAATAAAAAGCACGTCAAATATGCAGGCGTTTCTAATTAGGCGACGGGTAATTCGCCTGTGCCCTCGGAGATGACGCATTGGTCACGACGCGTGGGAATTAAATTGAAATGTGTCTTTGTTTCCAACGGGGATTAAACGCAACAAATTGCTCACGCCACTTTTGTTGCTATAGAAATTTAAATATATTTTTGCTTTGACGTAGATGGCTGTCATGAAATTAAGTCAATCGTTGCAAATTCCTTTAGGTAATTGCTTCTGTTTTGTTTAATCTGTGAGTGTGGCTCTGACTGCAGTTGGAAGAATATAGCCGAGCACGCGAATTTTTAAGGTACGTTTACACGCTATGAAAATTACTGTTGACGTCACGATTATCTTCATTTAGTTTATTTTTACGTACTTTTAAAAAGCCACAGGAATTTTTTTAGTATGAAGATTTGTAAGTTGAAAATTTGAATTAAAACCTAAGGGATCGGGGTCATTATTTGTGGAAGGGGGTAGCTTGCGAAGAGAAAAGGGTTGGGTAAATTTTGAGTGAGTAAAAGGTTGGGTAAATGAAAAACATGAACAACTCAAGGGTTGGGTAATAAGAATGTATTGTCATTCCCAAAGCATGGACTCACTCAGATATTGAAGACTAAAAAGCAATGTCAACATTCATATGTCAATACAATGTGTAAATCAATCAATGAATCAGAGTCACTATCTTGATCATTTTCTGATTTGTAAGGAGGCAAATAGTGTTTCCAATGAACGTAGTTATATACATGTCAAACATATCTTTCGAGACTGTTTAATCGAGCTGACATACTTATAGTTGTAATACACGAGGTCATGACTACAGTTTTGCCATTCCTAAGCCGGCAAGCACACAAAAAACAGCCTAGAGTTCAATGGAGCAGTGCATGGTATGGACCTGGTATGGAATTTAATATACCAATAGAAATAAGGAAATCATAATCAGTAAAAATTTTCAAAAACAAATTGTAGGTAGTAATTTGTTATGTAAATTTTATTGTAAATAATCAAAGAGCATTAGAGCTCTGCAAACTCCGGTTATTTTAGCTCCGGCAAGGAAATTTTTGGAAAATTTCATATTTAAAAGTTGAAGCAGGCGAAAATATTTCGGTGTAATTTCAGAATTTATTTTATTCCTTTTTGAGCTTTCTCCTTTACTTATCAAATATCACGTGCTTCGGCGCTTGTTTAAACAAATGAATGTTTTGTAGAAAGTAAATCCGCATGGCAGCGTGGTATTTTCGCCCAACATAGATCGGGGTCCGCGGATTTTTGTATCAAAAGCGATAGCAATGCGCTTGCAGAATTTTCGTAGCCACGAATCGGATTGGAGCAAGTAATTAAACTTTATGGTAACTTCAAATCATTCAACTTAATTTTTCCATTACCAAAAGTTCATTGAAATATGAAATAATTTTTCAGAATTTTGTCTGCCGGAGTTTTTGCCGGAGTTTTCCAACTCCGGCAAATTTTGTCGGAGCTCCGGCTCCAGTACACCGGCGCACAGCTTTATAGAGCATCTTCTGATGACATGCAAGCTTCTGTGCCTAACCAAAGTTCAACAACAATAATTTTCGATGCTAATAACCATGTGTGTATAAAAATCTGAAACACGACTATATTGCATTTTTTCAGGACACATTTTATAATACAATTTATGTCGCAACCTATACTATAGGACGCATTCTCTGGGTCCAAGCTTGCTTTTCGAACTGCATGCAGGGAGGCCCGGGGGAAATGGTTACCACTTTTCCAAAATTTTGATCTTAACTAGCCTAAACAAAAATTTCATCGCAGCTTGAAAGAGCATCACAAAATTAGTAATATTCCAAACTTTCGTTGCAAAATGTTGTAAAATGCGGATGAATATAGCCTTGCGAAGTTTGTAATTTTCAGTCATTTTGTATTACGCACAGAAGTGGTAACCATTTCCCGTTTGTAATCTAAAATAAAATGACTGAAAATTGCAAACTTCGCAAGGCTATATTATCCGCATTTTACAACATTTTGCAACGAAACTTTGAAATATTACTAATTTTGTGATGCTCTTTCAAGCTGTGATGAAATTTTTGTCTAGACTCGTTGAGTTCAAAATTTTGGTCAATTGGGGAATGGTCCATTTAGCAAGAGGTTATATGACAAATGCATTAAATATTCTACCACCACGCAATCGATCTCATTTGCGCTAATATTCCTACGGCCAATGACGGTACGCGTCTACCAACGAACCGGTAAATCCTCAGTGCAGAGCTACGGCATAACCATATTGTACTGCCACTGTAAGGGAGGAGTTTGGCATTTCAAGGTGTGTAGAATTGTATGCCATAATTTTCTATGGTGTTGGGCGTAGCGCACAATGCAATCTATGAATTAAGAGTCCTTAAACCAAAGGCAATTAAAATCTACAAAACTCAAAAGGTGTCACTGCTTATAAAACGGTCCCCAATTGACCAAATCAAGGCCAGCCTCGTAACAATGTTTTTTTACAATGCCTCAATGCTTTTCCAGACATTTCTAAAGTCACTGTATTACTATAATGAAACATAGCTCACATATTTGCTTCTTTATGTTCTGAAATCTGATTGCACACCGAAAGTACCAATGCTTCAAATTTCCCATGCAGCCAATGGCAATGTAGCCTGTATGAACGACTTGACTGGTGATTCCTTGACGCTCAATCGCGCTTATAACACCGGCCACTACAAATCTATTTCCGACAACTTAAAGTTCAATATCCGAATCTTCGCCATATTTTGTATGATGGAATGCGATATGAAAAGATCGCCTTTATATAATAATTTATGCAAATAAATTATGTAGAATAGTCTAGCGGCAACCCACGCAGTACTTTGCAGGTTAAATTCGTAAACAATTGCTCAAGATAGCTTTAAACAACTGTGCTCTCTCAAAAAGGTCTTGCTGCTCAAACCAAGCCGCTGTCGTGCATCGTATATTTTTGCCGCCATTTTGACGTCTCTGAAGAACACGTTTGTAAAGAACCACATCAGCAAAGAAGATAAGGTACTAATACTAGTTCATTGAAGTTAGTTGTATATTTTATTAACTTATTGATAAATATAGACGGTACGTTTGTCGTGAATTTTATGTACATTGAAATCTAAAGGATACTAACTTCGGTTAATTTGAAATATATTCTAGTATATCTGTACAACAATATCTAATATCTATCGTTTAATATAACGGGATCATCGTTTTAGAAATGCCCCAAATTGTGCGAGCTATTAGCAATGGAGTTTAATGTCCAGGCTATATCTATATTTTATCACAAGAATTCGTTAAGAAAGAGTCGTAATTTCGACAACTTTGGTATCGGGATCTACAGTTCTTCGAATCAGTATAAAGGAATCTTAGTGTATTCTGTATAGAGTATAATTTCGGCCCCATAGACTTAGCCACAGGCAATTGAAGCTCAGTTGAGTCATGGAATAGGAATTCAACCAAGAACAATATTATTCTACGACTGTGGATATTCAGTGTTTTATACGGTTGTATTCGGCATGAACAGAAATTGTCGACACGCACAGTACGCCATCATTCTTTCAAATCTCTCCAACATATAGTAATTCTTCTTCCTTAATTCGTTCATTCCTTCGGCTTTGTAAAGATAATCGCCTAATCATGGTTGTCTGCGAACATTCTCCGGAGATGAATTCTCACACAGATTGTCGCTTTTAGCCCCCTCTGCACTTTATCTATATCCCACGAGTGTTTTGTAGAAACGTGTTCGATGTAACTAGCTTTTCTTCTTGCTCAATTGCTGTTGCCATCAGATGGAATCCATAGAGCGAATTTGTTGGAATTTCACATGGGTAAATTCTAAGTTTTGAAGGATTTGTAAGAAATGTTTGATGGAACTGATTCGTTGTTTAATACCGAGTCACTTCCCTTAAACATTTCTTACAAATCCTTCAAAACTTAGAATTTACCTTTGCGGCAAAATCCCTGCTGTGGTCACAGAAACTTTGATAGTATATTTTACCCAGACAGTATTGGCAATATATGTTTTGTACTAAATTGATATATGTCAAAACCATTCGACCTTCAAATCGTGAATTTTAACATGCAAGCATGCATATTATAGAGCATATGGTGCACTGTAAATTCACAAAAGAGTCCATTTGATCCCAGAACGACTCTTTTGAGGTCGTTTTGACTTTTTATAGGGTCGTTTTGACTCTATTGAAATTACATTGTGAACTTATGGAAGCATTTAAATGATGCTTTTAAGTGTCAAACGTCAGTATTCAAGTATATGAACTATATATAGGACTGATTATATAGTATGGCTGGGCAAACTTTTCTGTTCCAAAACACTGCACTCTTCAATGAAACTGTATGGCATGGAGACCAGAGTTATAGTATAGAATCTATATAGACAGTAATACTTTTTACATTGTAGCTATCGTCTCGTTATGTACTGCAAGATATACAAATATTACATCAACTTAAAACATCAGTTAGAATTTTAAATTTTTCATGACAGGTATAGCTACTTCATATAGAAAAAAAAATTTAATTACGAAATTTAAATATAAATATTACATCGACTTAAAATATCAGTTGGAATTTTAAATTCTTCATGACAGGTACACTTCATATAGAAAAAAATAATTTAATTACGAAATTGAATTAAAACAATATTTAGTTTTCAGTATACATGCCGATCCCATCGAGTTTAAAATAAATTAATACGTTAAATTATGCAAGTTTTTGCCATATCCGTATATGTCGGAAAATGAAGCATATGTTAAAGTTGTCCAAAATTTACCAAAAATTTAATTGTATGTTTGTTGGTTGCGTGAGCCATGCACGCACTCATTCTTGAAATAGAAAGTATAATTACTCATTACTATTGCGGAAAATACTCTTTGTTGAGGTTTTAGCTGTAAAATGGGCGTCCTATAAAAATGCCAGGTTTGTGTGAATGTATATAGGGGTTTCCAACGGCAGAGTGGCATACAAATATTTACAAAATCATGTTGACTGGCTGACTTAACGCCTATTTGTCAAATTAAACTTGTAAATTTCTGCAAAACACTTAAGTCTCCGCATCGTCTCGGCAGGAGGCGAGCCCGTGCAGAGTTAGTAAGATTTAATTTAGTTTTCTATTTCATTCTCTAATCATTTAAGCATAATTCTTTGGCACTTGTTTTTGAGGCGGTAATACGACCAATAAAATTCAGGTACAAAGAAATCGGATTTCAACGAATGTTAACTGAAATATCCACGCATAAAGTGCGCATACTAGCTCAGAACAACCTGTACATATAATTAACATGTGTTGAAATATGTGGGCAAGCGAGTATTGGAATTGGTTTCAAGCTTTGAGAGAGCAATTCTCTGAGAAATTTGAGAGAGCAATTTTACACTGTGTACTTAGAAGTTTGTAATTTTTGAAATAGAATAGAGGAGAAGGCCGCCGCGCCTTGCGGCAGAATTTTTGTTATTCGTATGAAACTGCATGTGAAGAAGATAAATTTCATTATTAAAACCCATGGAAATGCCGCCCTGCAGGGGTAGGAAAGGTAAAAGCGGGTCATCAAATGTGTGAAGACAACACTGAATAAACAAATTTTAAACTGTGGGAAAAACACTCGCCCGTGAGGGTTGGAGATAACACCTTTTAATTCACTATACTTCGTTAATATCACCCCCTACAATAGACAATTCCCATTATAGACTAATTTTCTATCTTGGCAAAAAAATATATTGCCGGAAAGAGCGTATACTAAAATTAGTAAAATTGCAAAGTTTGGCTGCGAAATGTTGTAAAATGCGGAAAATATAGCCTAATTTTGTATTGCGTGCGGAAATTGCTACCACATTTGGTCCGAAAATGGTAGCAAAATTACCAGTAATT
This sequence comes from Paramuricea clavata, assembly GCA_902702795.2. Taxonomy (NCBI): domain Eukaryota; kingdom Metazoa; phylum Cnidaria; class Anthozoa; order Malacalcyonacea; family Plexauridae; genus Paramuricea; species Paramuricea clavata. The sequence goes on from CACRXK020002249.1 coordinate 26,948, forward strand.
TCCGCACGCAATACAAAAGTATACAAAATTTTCAAACTTTGCAAGGCTATATTTTCCACATTTTACAACATTTGGCAACCAAACTTTACAATTTTACTAATCTTAGTGTGCTCTTTCTACCTGTGGTGATTTATTTGCATCTCCTTGCCTAGATTAAAATTAGTTTATAATGGGAATTGTCTATTTGTTAGGTTAAATTTTTAAAATTCTTACCCTGGTCCATAGTTTAATTAAGTTATAATTTTGAACTTTCAAGCAAATAAACTCGATTTTTTTACCTGACCAATGATACTGATTTCTTTCTGAATACTGAGACCGATTTTGCAGAAAGTTAGCGACAAGTATATGTTTGGTTGATGAAATCGTCAGATAACGGTTTGCTACATTGATGATATCTGAAATTTGCAGATCGAAGCGCAATGATTTAATGCAATGGCCAAGGTCTTAGGTAATTCAGTTGGAATTTGGTATGGAGGGTATAGGAAGATTTTTCTAGTAAGACACCCCTCGGGTTCGCATTGTGTGTATTTTGGCAAAACAACATGCTGTTATAAGCATGGAATAGGTAGTATGTTGGGTTGTGCTAATAATTCTTACTTGAACCCAATGTTGTCACCAACAGGTCGAGTCAGCCAAAAGTCAAGTCATTTCACCATCTGGTCGAGTCAATGACTACACTCGAGTCGAGTCAATGGCTAGACGAATGGGTGACTCCAGCTATAGACTAAGTTTTGATCTGGGCAAGAATAACGAAATCCAACACCACAGCTAGAAAGAGCGTCTTAGGATGAGTAAAACTGCAAAGATTGCTTGTTAAATGTTTAAAAATAAAGAAAATATAGCCCTTTTCCTCATTTTACAACAATTCGCAACCAAACTTCGCAATTTTACTCATTCCTTCAGCTGGAATCATCTTTGCAATTTTACTCTTACTCAGTATAGCTGGAATCCATTGTATGGTGAACAAAAAGGAGAACAAAAATGCCTTAATTAAACAATAATTTCCCCACAAGTCGAAACATGCCTATCTGCATGGAGAATTACTTTTTTATTTCTTCAAGCCGTTTCAGGACTGTTCCCAACCCGCTATTCAACTGCAATATTTTTCATGAATTTATCCTGTACAAGTTGTAGCTGAGTTGATTTGAGGCTGAAATCAAGACGTCGAGTCATTTGGGGCTGTTGACTCGTGTCGAGTCATTTTTTGTATTTGAGTCGAGTCGCAGAAAATTGCGACTCGAGTCCGTGTGAATAGCCTGGCCTAGGCCTAGCTTTGGACTAGATTTTTGTAGTGTAAACGCACTTTGGGCCTGGCCTAGGTCAGGAAATCTGGGCCATCAGAACAGGTGTTCCACATTTCCTAACCTAGGCCAGGCCCAAAGTGCGATTACGCTACAAAAATCTAGTCCAAAGCTTGGCCAGGCTTAGGCTCGTAGTTTACACACGGGTAATGACTCGACTGGTTACAACACTGCTTGCAGTTGAGAGCTGAAGGACACAGCTCAATCTGATCGAGTCAAAGGCTTTCTAAGGGCGGCTCTGGCATCCATCTTACGACTCGTGTCTGGTCAAGGAGCACAACTACGGTGGAAGGGTCAGTTAGGGGGATAATCCCAACCCACCCTGTCAACATTCCCTGTGGGAGGGAACCGGAGCACCCGGAAACCCACGATTTTTGGAAGAGCATTGACTGACTCTTTCACACAAGTGTCATGAGTCCTTAGCGAGAATCAAACCCATGATCTCCGAGATGAAAACCGCTTGCCCTGATGATCGCGGCCACCGAAGGCCCTGTGGTATAGAATAGTATCGATTAATCCAAAGACGGATTGGCGGAACCATTGTGCGTTTGATGAGGCCCCTTGATAGTTTAACATAAAAACTCCTCAACGGGAGTTCCGTTGTTTTGACTTTCATTGTACTGAAAATATGCTCTTATGTCTTGTGATACTTTCGTGACTTTATTCCCATGAAATTATTAGACAATAAGTGGTTAATAACCATGTCTATGAACGAATTTATTCTGAGGAATCTATTAGTATAAGAGTCTAGATAAATGACCAGCTTTTGTGGTATCGTGGTCAACACGGTTTGCCTTTCAAGCTGGGAGATCGAACCTCTAGTCAAGGTCTTGGAATAGTCGAGGAGAATCTTGAAATAGTCGAGGAGAAAGAGCTATCTTTACATTGACATCAGTAGATGGTTAGACTTTCGCGTCTTCTCGGATAAGGACGTTATAATCGTAGGCACCTCGGATCCCCTATCAATTGGGCAATAGCCTGTTTGGAAATCCTCACACCAGTGAGCGAGAAACTCGATAAACATAGTACAACGGTGCACACACAAGAGCAAAGAACTACTATATATGTTTGTGATGTTGCTCTGAGTGTGCATCTATACCATAGATATCTTATATACACTAGATAGCGCATCTCTTTTAGTAAAATTGAAGCCAAGAATATTCCAGCGGTTACCCCCATTTGAATAGATGGCGGCCATGTTGGTCGTTCCCACTTGCTAATAAACGCTTAAAAACAACAATAACTTTCATCATTTGAATAGTTTAAAAACGTAGTTGGAATAGGGTTAACTTGATGTTTAAGTTCCCTGTTTAAGAAATAGAAAACATACGAATCTTCTCATTTCATGGGAACGACCTGAGACTGCAATCACGGCTTCAATTTTTGAATTGGAGAATAATTAGATGCACTATCTAGTGTATATAAGATATCTATGATCTATACCTGACCACGGTGGGAATAGAACCCACGACCTTTGGGATAAATCATCATATCTTAGCCGAATACATTATACATTGTATCGAAGCTCGATTCTCACCGTGATCAGGCAAACTTTTCAGCTTGCCCGACGACCAACAAAATCAAAGAACTACTATTTTTGAATAAATACCATGCTTGTATGATTCCGAACAAACTAACAGACTTTTGGGTACGGCAATCTATTTTTGCGATTCCGTTTCAATTTTGTTCACTTTCTAAAGGCTAGACAATGCTATCATTCTTCATCTTTTCGGCTACACATAATTAGTACGTATGTGACGTATGTAGAGCAATGTAGCCGCTATTTAACTTGCTTCATGACGAAAAACACTTTTGGAAACAATGTAGTCTACTACATCATCGCACGTTCTAGATATGCCTTCACGTCACGAGATAATAGGAATGCTTCTATATCATAGAAACAAGTTCTATATAATCGCATCACTCTTCAATCTATTGCGTTGAATTCTTTGTTGGATGCATTCACAGAATCATGAGACATCCATCTTTTTCTTTATAATCACATTACATTAGCATACGATGACGCTTTGACAGTTTTCAATATTCCGACTTTATTTTCAAGACGTGATCGTTTATATTCAGTATTCTTTAAGAATAAGGTAATTCGTACCGCACTTTCGAATGGACTCCAGACATGAAAATGCTGTAATTTGATTGGCTACTCTACTCGCTGTCAATCCTCCATTGTCAAATTATTTTGTGGAATATGTATAGGTTATTTTGAGGCAACGAGGGAATATATCCCCGAGGTGTCTCAATAACGTACTTATTTTTTCACATTGCGAGGCGCGTTAATGAGTCAGAATAGAAATAATTCTTAATGCCATATTGCCTTCGTTATGTTATTTCTCATTCTTTGTGCTGCAAAGACATTGCAGGTGATTATTAGAGGGGATTACTAGAGGGGAATATTGAATATATTACCCGATAAGAACAAAGGAAACCGAGCAGGGCGAAAAATAATTTGTTTGCCATTTCTTATTCTACTACAACAATTAAACACCGCACAAAAAGCCCCTATATATATCATCATAAGTTCTAAATAAATGACTACCTGATAATCACACCTCGGCACTAATTAGACTTATGATAGGTTGCTTATTAATGAAGTCACGAATTAGTCCAAGATGGCGGCCAGCTCATTAATTTCGGTCTAAATATTTCGAGAACTAAGTGTGATATGATAATAGATAATAATAGTATCGGTAATAAAGTTTAATATATAATTTTCAGAGTTCTTTTGAATGAGACAAACTAATTTTTGTATTGCCAATGTCCTTTAAGGAAGAACTTCGACTCTTATTTTACTTCTTTACTAGAAAACAGCAATGTTTACATTGCGAAAAACACCTTCAAGCATCGACCTCGTCGAGGCAGCCATCAGTCACCTTGATTTTCTGAAGGAAGTTGATGCCTTGGGTTACGCTTATCGCGGTCAACTTCTGGCAAATGCTATTAGACGATACGAACATCTGTGGCTACCTATGGCCGCGAATGAAAACACGACTCAAATAGCCGCCCCCTTGGACGTCGAGTGGGTTTGGTACCTACATATGCTTTCACCGCGCGTTTATGATAGCGATTGCCAGAGACTGGTGTCTAAAGTCGTCGATCATAAAATTTTCACTGGGGGGCAAAAAAAGTTGGCGCTAGAAAAATCGCGAACGATCTGGAAACGACATTATCCCGACGAACCGTTCGATGTCAACCCGGACTCAATCTCCCAAATTTCGGCCGCGCAGTCTTCGGAGCTGTCACGTGACCTGGTCCGCGCAGCCGCAATTCAGAGAAATTTTAACTACCAAGTTTCGTTACCGCATTACTACGATCGTAAGTTTCTTGGAAACGCGGTAAAGCGTTACAAGAGATTTCTCCGTCTTCACTCCAGTACATCGAACGAGATCTTTATTCCTACATGCGACATTGATCTTATTTGGCATGCGCACCTGGCACATCCACTGGCGTACCGTAACGAGTGCGCGAAGCTGTTCCGAGGTACGCTGGATCACGATCATGAAGACCACACACCACGTGATGACGCGCCCTCGATCTGCGCAGCCGCAATCACGCAAGAACGCTGGGCTATGACGTATGGAGATAGCTACATACTGGCAGGTGTGTTTGCAGTTCAGTTTACACACGTAAAAACGCACAAGTTGTAACAAACCTGCAGCAGACTTGTAGCAATGCTGTTCCAACAACTTGTCAACAGGATGTGTTCGTACTGCTTGTTCCCAGCTTGTTGACAACATGCTACAAGAGTACAAGGTTGTTGAGCTCAACAGACTTGTTACAAGTTGTTCCAACCACTGTCTATTATCAAATCAGTAGTTCCAACAACTTGTTATCGTCCTGCAATTCAGCAACTTGTCAACAAGTTGTGAGTGACAACTTTGTACCAACTTGATAAAATAACAGCATTGTTACAACTTGCTGACAAGCTTGCCACAAGCCTGTTGCCAGACAACACATATTGTTGACAAGTTGTGAGATTTTTACGTATGTACGTTTATCGACTTCAAATAAATTATGGTATTGTACTGTACTGTACTGTACTGTACTGTACTGTACTGTACTGTACTGTACTGTGCTGTGCTGTACTGTACTGCATTGTCCCGATACAACAAATCAATTGTATTTCTTTTTATACATGCTAACAATGTTGCGTTTATTGTTATTAGGTACAGCAGTGAGGCGAGAACCACCTCCACCTCAGAATACATTGTGCGCAGACGCGTGGAAGAACCTAGCTGCGCCGATCTATACTCTCAAGTTAGTTAAAGTCGAAGTGAGCGATTTTCCAACTGACAACACATACCGTTTATCGATCAGCGAAAACGGTGGCCGCGAACAAACCGTAACCACGGTAACAGGTTCGTCATCAGATGCCTGCGACGACGGTCTTGTGACATTCATTTCAGCGGCTGTGAATGCAGACGCACCAATGATGCTGACGGCAAAGGTAACCCTAGCCGATACCTCGAAATGTAACAGCGTTCCTTTACTATTCTTCCCAGAATCCTTAGAGGCCGTCCTCAAGGAGAATGACGTCACTCGGCCCAAGGTCTCGAAGCGCGACTTCAAAATTATCCCACCGCTGTGCGATTCCGCTGGCAAGGTGTCACTGACGTTCCAGATCATGCCTCCGCAAAGGACTGGGAACTACTCTCTCCACGTGAACCAATATGACAACGCCATTGAGGTCCCGGATATTGCGACGGGTGTCGCATTCCCTGGTTCGATCGCCCCATCCTTCATGAGTGAAGGTCCTTGTGGTGTCACTTTATATGGCATCAATTCCTACAGCAGTAGTGAGGTTTTTCGGTGCAGAATTGCCGAGCCTGTAACCACCTTACTTGTGGCTGTAGAAGTCTCAGACTTAACAGGTCGGATTATATCCTCGAGTCATTCGATGTCCAAAGCTGAGCTGCCTTTTAAGGGGCAAATTGCGAAACGTCTTAGTGGCTTTCCCTACTCGAAAGATAAGTACGACCCCAAGTTATTAATACGCGGTCGAAAGGACTGGGGCATATGTTATGCCCACGTCACACTGAGTTCGCGAGTCAAGCTGTACCTCTATCACTTGGAAAGCCAAAAACGCATCGAAATTGAACAGCCTTCCAAGACCTCGTACAGATTCAAACTCGAAAATTCCAAGGAGTACATCGACGTGGACACTATCTCCGGGGATATAACAGTCCCACGGGATATTAATGCCGTACCGGAGATTTTGGCACTCTGTTTTTCGCTGAGGACATTAAAACAGTTTAAATCGCGTCACGAAGTTGATTATTTTGTAGAAGATTCGCGGGAGTCGCGACGTGGGAGATATGGTACCCTTGTACGATAATGCTGATGATATGTTAGGCTGGAGTTGCTTCGGATTTATCGGTGATATTTCATAGTCGATAAGATCGATCACAAATTATTTCTTTAGAAAATGGAAAATTGATGACATTTTCGCGCGGAGCTGCTTTGAATTTATCGATGATATTTTATAATCGATAGGATCGATCACATGATGATATAACCGAATCTTTACCGAATGAAAAATTGCAAATTAATTCATACGTTTTTGTGTAGAGTTACTTCGAATTTATCAATGATATTTTATAAAATGGGCGGCTTATAAATACATTTTTCTATTATTTTTTGTATTGGAAGTTCAACAATTAATCGGTATAAATCGATCATCAATATATAAGTAAAGTGAAAATTAGTTTAAAAAATTAGTCACTTAGGCAGAGAATATGTATTTATTTATTATGATATTGTTTATTTTTGTATATAAGATATTTAAAGGCTGTTTCTTACATACTGTAAATGTATGTATCGATGCTTTGACCAATTAAGTCAAAACTAACCATTATATTTATTGTAATGTATACAGTATTTAATTAATTATGCAGTCAGTGGTGAGGTGAATTAAATTAGTTTAATACAGATATATTATTTTTTGACTGAACATATATCCCACCAATTCACTTTTTCAGATAATGGATGGTTCCATCTATAGACTTAATTTTGATCTGGGCAAGAAGAACAAAATCCATCGCCACAGCTAGAAAGAGCATGTTAAAATTAGTGATACAAATTAATACAAAATTTCGCAGGGCTATATATTTTCCGCATTTTACAACATTTCGGGGCCAAACTTTGCAATTTTACTAATTTTAACACGCTCTTTCTAGCTGTGTTGATGGATTTTGTTTTTCTTGCCTAGATCAAAATTTAGTCTTGCTGGAATCATTCATTCACATGCCTTATTGGTAACCATAGTTAACACGATAATGGTCATAGCGAGCATATAAAGCCATAATACGAAGAATTATCGCCCAACTCACATTTCAGCTTTCATGGTTGCAAAATTATTGTTTCAGCGAGGAGAATCCTTTGTATGTTACGTGACACGCGCTTAAAACTAATGAGCGATGAATATACTTTTCCACTTGCCTATGACTAGATATTCAATTTTTTTGAATTTTTGTATGTTTAGAGCTTTATCTGTTACGCCAAAGAGAAAATGATGTCTGAAGTTCAATAAGTTTTGCTTATAATGCTGCATAAATATGCCGTCAATTTTACAGCATCGATGATAATTGCATTTAAATTGACAATATTTTACTATTGTTTTGTGTTTCTCAACCGGCAAATGCATTTAAAAAGGTAGTTAACTGTATAAACTAGAGAATAAATCCAAAACAAAGTAATTTTGAGAGGAACGCCAAAAAGATTTTAGGTTGCCTCCGTAATAATAATACAGTTGTATTCAGCTATCATTTAAAGTGCCTATATCATGGTTTTGGAGTTTGCATATCCCGAAAGTTTAGGGTATTTTAAGACACTTTGCAATTTATTTCATCTTGATGGATTTATTAGCTCTTAAAGTTACCGGACATGACGTCAAAAGGAGAATTGCAAATCAGTTTTCCTTTGTATCATTGCAACCAAATTCTCCTTTTGACGTCATGTCCGGTAACTTTAAGAGCTAATAAATCCCATCAAGATGAAATGTTTCAATAACAAAATATATTGCAAAGTGTCTTAAAATACCCTAAACGTTCGAGATATTCAAACTCCAAAACCATGATATAGGCACTTTAATTTTAAAGGCTTTTAGAAATTACTGGCGGGGGGTGCCCCTCCCCCTGATGGTGTTCACCTCTGTCCTAGCCAAGGGTTCGTGCTCGGGGACCCATACCTGTACACCTAAGTAGTCTCAAGGCTGCTCGTTGTACTTGGGTTTTTCTCTTTCTCCGTCCTCGGCGATATTTTATTCTTGAACAATGCATGCGGTATTGCAATCTGAATATTGCTAAATCGTCCCTGGATTTGAACTCTGCTGTCTGGCGAAGGATCATGGTCGTGACTATCCTTACAATGACAGAACAACACGCACAGTCTGTACACCTCGAGTATAAAGAATAAACCATTCTTTACGGCCAAAAAAACTATCATGTACCCGAATGTTCTATAATACGATATTATAAACAATCTCATCACCAAGTATGGCGCATCCTGCAACAACAGCCCTACAGTAATACTCGCAAATTCCCCAAAAGCTGGCTTCACATTCTCCTCCTTTTCAAATTCCCGCTCGTAAATGTTTAACGACATTCGTTTCACGATATAGGAAGGCAGCGACGATAGTCGGGCGATCGTCGGTTTCCGGGTTGGCTTCGGTTCGTCTCCGGAGATGAGCTTATCAAATGCGACTGCGGTGTTGAGCGGAAATTGAAGTAAGCTCCAAGACCATAGCACCAGCACATAAGTGATCATCTTTTTGTCATAACTGACCGCATTGATATTGATTATATCGAAGAATTCGATTATATCGGCAGCGGATGCCATATTGATAAGTAATAATTGGGATAGTTCGTCTCGGGTTAGTTTTCCCTTCGGCATTAACCATCTGCCAAATATCATCACCAATAGAATTGTTTGTTCCATGACGTCAGTTATGTTCTCGTACCAGATCTCTTCCGATGGCAACGCGGCTTCCTGAAACGTTTTAGCAAAAATCTTCGTTTTTTCATTTTCCTAGCCATGTTTCTCAAAAGTCCTTGGCAAACCAGGAAACATTGTTTCCTAGCCATGTTTTCAAAAGGTGGGCAAACCAGGAAACATTGTTTCCTAGGCTCCTAGCCATGTTTTCAAAAGGTGGGCAAACCAGGAAACATTGTTTCCTAGGCTCCAAGCCATGTTTTCAAAAGGTGGGCAAACCAGGAAACATTGTTTCTTAGGCTCCTAGCCATGTTTTCAAAAGGTGGACAAACCAGGAAACATTGTTTCCTAGTCATGATTCCTGAAGCTGGACAAACTAGGAAGCATTATTTCCTAGTCATGTTTCTCAAAGGTGGGCAAACCAGGAAACATTGTTTCCTAGCCATGTTTTCAAAAGGTGGACAAACCAGGAAACATTGTTTCTTAGCCATGTTTCCCGAAGGTGAGACAAACCAGGAATGATTGTTTCCTAGCCATGTTTCCCGAAGGTGGGAAAACCCTAGCCCTGTTTTTTTAGCCATGTTTTGCGAAAGTGAGCAAACCAGGAAACATTGTCTTTGCAACAAAAATCATACCTTGGAAAACCAAATTTGTTCCTGAATATTTAGGAACCATTTTGGCTTCCTTGTCCATCTACTCGTTCACATGGACCACAAGAACAAACTCGCACTAAAAATCTCAGCAAAAATCGCAAGTATAAACAGGCCTTTCTTTATAGGCTTTACTTGCTGAACTGATAGTTGTAGGGTTACTGGGTGGTACAAATATCTCAAATGTGAGGGTCAAGTTGGGTATACGTATTATTCTTCAATACACACCTTTGGTATTTTGGCTATTCTAGACATTGTACTATTGTACTTAGTTTCGAAACTAAATTCCATAAATTCCATGCGATTTTATTTTAAACTTACCCCATTCTCTCTCGACTCGATCCGCTTATTGAGCAATGAATATTCCAAGATGTATGTACACGGAACCACTGTGATTAAATGCAGCAATAGACTGGGGCAGATCCTAAGAAAAACAGTTGCATATCATTTCATAAAATAAAGTGTGATCACAGTAGGAATTTTGCCTAGGTAAATTCTAAGACTAACTTTTGAAGGATTTGTAAGAAATGTCTGAGGAAACTGACTTTGTGACAGTGACACAGTGTTAAACAGTAATGTGGATAAATTCCATAAATGCAATTAATACAAAGAAACTCTAATATTTATATGCTAAAGTTTAATTTATATATACTAACGGCCAATTTAAGAAGACTTGTAAAATCACTATCTACATTCACGCAACCGGCAAATTGTTTGCGTGTGAGGTTCCTAGAATCTACTAGTTCCATATTATTCTGTCACTGCAAACTGAGAACAACGAAAAACCGTTGTCTCGAGCTAGCAGGATTCGGCACGGACTGAGTTTCATCCCGGTTTCCCAGGCTGATATTCAGTCCGGTCTAGGGATAAAATCCTATATTGAAACAGAGCAAGCGATCACATGATGACAGAAATTTCAGCCCGGGTTGAAACAACGGCGTTTAAGTGGCTTTATTTCTGTCTCTTCTATTTTTACATGCAACCACAGTCTCGCAGAAGTCAGAATTCAGGGGCAGCCGCCCCATTGCCATTTATATACCAGGACGGGCGAGGGGGGGGCAAAGGTGCCCTTTCAATTTAAAGGATTGCCTTGGCGAAATAATTGTCAGAAATGTTAGTGCAATTCTTTTACGAATTTGCTTCAGAAAACGCAAGAAATGCAGTCATCGAGCTTCAAGAATAGCACAATCGCCTGGCGGAGAACCCCCTCACACCCCTATCATCCAATAAATAGAAAACATGATTAGGCGAAGTTCAACTCCCGATGTTTTGCAAACATCTCTTAGTATATATCAATTCAAAAGTGCCCTTTCACGAAAATCTGCCCCCCTTGCCTTCACATCGTTCCGTCGTCCCTGAGTCAGATAATTGACATTAGCAACATTTTAAATTCTTCGAAGAAACGGAATAGCTCCATTTTGGATTTTTTAGACGTGATCGTTTCATCCAGGGCTGAGATTTCACCCCGATTTGAACTGAAATTTAAACTCGGCCCGGGCTGAAATTTGCCATTTATAAATCCTGAAACAATTTCGGCCCTGTTTAACTGGGTTCAGAACTTTCATGTAATCCACGTATCCTACCATTTGTATTCCTTGCTTTTTCGATATCCAACGGTAAACACAGACTCTAGGACGAGTGGAAACAATATGGCGCCCAGCCACCAGAATCTTTTGTCCTCTTTAATGCCGACCACGAGAAAAATCGCAAAGACTGCGTGACCTAACAGAAAAGAACGGGCCAAGATCGATTTTACAACAACTGAAACAACCATTTTGTGTAAAATGTATAGGGAATGTCACAAATGAAAATAATATGCAATTCAATATCGTCGCTCAAAGCAGTGTTGTTAACTTAAGCCATTATACAGATTATTTGAAACGAAATGAACCGTTAGGGTTACATAAAGAAATTTTAATGAATGCTATTATTGGCTTTAACAAATTGAGCAGCTGCATTGCATAGGCTTTTATTTTTTCCGCAATAAATCAAGGTCTAATACACGTCCTCAAACAGGCTTAGGAAGAAATCGAGTTGAAGAATAATGTATCAATGAGTGCGTTCTTGGGATTCGAGATTTGTCTTTGAACGGAATTGTAATGAATGTTTTTTTTTATTTTGTTTTTATCAAGGAAAAATGGGATGTATTTTCTTAGCCATTCTGTGTTTACAGAAGGTGTTAAAACTAATATTGAAATAGGCCCGAAGAGCGAAATAAGTCATAATGATTTAGAAAGGTGTTTTCGTCGGCGACGTGATTAACAACGGTTCATGATTAGCGTTGCGCATGCGAGGACAGCGCTTCCAATTTGCCGAACATCGCGGGTTTTCTCCTGGTGTACCCGTTTCCTCCTGTAGTGTTATATATAGTAGAATGTGAACCTTTTACTGGACTGATAAAGCTATACCCATTGATTGTGTATCCAAAATATACTAGCCTAATGCTATACATTTAGCCGTACATAACCCCGGACCCCATTCAGTGCTTGCATGGAATCGCATTCAGCTAATTGTATGCTATTCTTAGCTATAGTTCATACACTATTAATCACCTTTCTGTAGTTAGGGGCTGATTACATGGACCGGGCTGAAAAATGTCACGAAAATCTTCCTTGGGCCGCAAAATGAGTTTTAAATCGGATTTAGGATGATTTTGCATCTATACTAAACCAATTATTTATCGCAAATTTATTTTACGCGAGTTTTAAAACCACAGTAAGGTCCTAAACAAACGAGTCAGCCCGGTTAACCGGGCCAGCTCGGCACCATGTAATCAGCACCTTAGCCATATTTGCACCTCAACATATGATACATCAGATTTAAATTTCGATGGGTTTTTTGACGGTTGGCAGAAAGGTTTTGTGAATGGAATCTCGAGTGTGAACTTTATAAATTTATTATAGACCCAACCACGAGCAGGATGAAAATGCAACTATATCTCTGCAACTATATATATAGGCTCTCTGGTATGAATTGAACCGTCGGCCCTGCGATTCCGGTGCAGCACTCTAACCAACTGAGCTACAGAGGCCAGTTGTCGAGCTCTATAAACCACAACTTCATGTACGTATGTAAATCTTGATATTTTTGACGGTTGCATATAATAATATATGAAAGTTTAAGAATCAAAAATGAAAATATAGACAAGGATTTATGGGGGTATTTTCTAAGTATTATCAATGAAAATATGTTCACCACATTGCATGGAAAGTACGTGATATACTACTAAATATAATTCGCATAAAAAAATATGCTTAAGCATTAACTGAGCTTCGACGACAGTGATAGCTACTTCAGTCCATGAACTATACAAACTTTATTATAGGATTTTGTAGAAGACAGCAATACACAAATACATTTAGACAATTATTAATAAAGGCTGTTTTAATTCTGGTTTAGACTATCAAAGTTTCTGTGATCACAGTAGGAATTTTGCATAGCTAAATTCTAAGTTTTAAAGGATTTGTAAGAAATGTTTGAGGGACTGACTTAGACAGCGTTTCACGAAAAATCTCCAGTTTAAACCAGGCTGAATGTCGTAAATCTCAGGATCTCATAATCTAGCACGTATATGTTTAGCCATGTATTAGCCAATACAGCTGTTCTAATCTCATACACTTTTTTATTCATTTTGTATTTTTTTTTCATTTTTGCACAATTTGAAAATTGAGTTCAAAAACACTGTCGAAGGTTGATAAATTGATCGGAAAAGTGGCATTATTTCACTGCTAAAATGTCGACGCAGATAAAATATTAATTCATGCCCTTGGTTATATTGTCACTCGACAAATTACACTTAAACAGTATGCTGTTTTTAAACTCAGACAATATTTAATAGCCTGTCAAATATAAAACTGCCGGTAGACATACAATATTAATAAGACTGCAATTTCTCAAAGACAAACACGAGTATATTAATTATTTTTTTTTACTCAAAAACGACAGACAGACGGAAGCATACAAGCAAAATGGCCTCGTGTATATTGATGTAAACTCATAACTCTTGAGATAAAATTATATGAGGTTTTATATTTACAATCAAATATTAGACCGTGTTTTATATTGTAGTTCGTTGTTAAAATATCACCCGTGTAGCTTCTTATTATAAGTTTATGATTAATTTATTTTCATAATTTTTCGGTTAATTCGGGAACAGCCTATAAGAGAAGAGAAATTTTGAGATGAGACAATGCGTGGAGAGAATAGAATTACTCAGAAGTTATTAAAAAATGGGTTTGAGTACGCAAATAGCTATTTAGTTCAGACGTTAGACCTTAGTTTGCATTGACGTTTTTATACGTATTTTGTCCACGCGAAAATCCACGATTGTTATAAAGTTTGGCGAAAACAATCGTACTTTGTAGCCACAAACCCTGGCTATACATGAGGTATGCCCAAATCCAATCTCGTTCCCCGAGCCTGCGATCCTCAGGAAGGAACGCGAGGCTCTGGGATAATCCGTTGCCGGAAGCCAGGAATCCTGGCTAAGATTGAACTGCGCATTCCATATCAACGGCCAATCAGATTCCTTCCTGAAACGGATTATCCCAGAGCCTCGCGTTCCTTCCCGAGGATCGCAGGCTCGGGGAACGAGATTGGCCCAAATCCTCATGTGTACTTTAAAACTCGGACCCATTCTCCTCGACAACTGCGAATCGGCAGATCAGAATGTTGACAGGAGTGAATTCTAATCCCGCTTGGGAAGACAAGCTACCCGTCCACGTACAACACACTTCAGTCTGAAATTCAGAATGAAACAGTGCTATCGCAAACTTACTTTAAACAAATCGGCAACAAGTCCATAGTCGGACACTATAAAATGTAAAAATAAAAAAGAAATCATTACGGTATAGATACTGGTCTGATTAACTTCGCCACAATCGTAGGGGAGGGTTACCAAACAGTGCAGATTTTCTCAGAGTACGATTTCCTCCTGTAGTAATGCTGGTCAAATAAAGAATGATCGCTACGGACTCATGTGAAACGAGCCAGTCAACGCTCTACCGATAGTCGTGGGTTTCCTCCCGCAGGGAATGTTGACAGGGTGGGTTGGGATTATCCTCTTAACTGACCCTTCCACCGTAGCTGTACTCCGTGATCAGACATGAGTCATAAGGTGGCTGTCAGAGGAGCCCTTAGAAAGCCTTCGACTCGATCAGGTTGAGCTGCGTCCTTTGTAATTCAGCTTAGCTCTCAGCTGTAAGTAAAGGTTAATTAACACACATCCCACTTCCTGAGGGAGGGCATATTATAATTGATATTTGAAAGAAATGACAAGTTTACTGCCAGGAAAAGTAAGGTTGATACAAAATAATGTAAAACAAAGATTTTACCTTGGAAGATAGGAGCCTCTGCGTCCTTATTAATCGCTACGATCACCTACAGTATATGAGCAAAATTTGCAAAACATTTAACAACAAATAATAAATAAATCGTAATTAATATAGTAGCTAATTGGAAAGGGTTCGATATATACCGTACAGTCCCGTCCTCAAGTAACATACAGCAGGCTCGCGAGCGCTTCGAGTACTCGTTTGACTCGCTACTTGCGCGTATCCGCACACTGTATCCATTCCATACCATACCATACCATACCATACCATACCATACCATACCATACCATACCATACCATACCATACCATACCTTGCTATCTTTCATGCCAGCCAAATGCTGAATAGCACCAGAAATACCAACCGCAATATACAAATCCTAAGATACAATAGAAATTAATACCATAGAAATTTACCTCAGATAAAGTAAAGATGAAACCAGTATTTCTACTGATAAACTCGGGCGTACAAGTTAGGGATTGAAGACTGGGAAAAATGGTATTTACAACCTTTGTAGACATTGGACGTCAATGCCGACATCTTCGCTCCCTTTTCTTAAAGGCCGAATAACTGAAATTCGTGCTCCAGATATA
The DNA here is from genome assembly GCA_902702795.2 of Paramuricea clavata. NCBI lineage: Eukaryota > Metazoa > Cnidaria > Anthozoa > Malacalcyonacea > Plexauridae > Paramuricea > Paramuricea clavata. The sequence goes on from CACRXK020002249.1 coordinate 42,768, forward strand.
CATATATAGAGAGCTCACTGGTTCGTATATATACTTACTGGAGCTACGACTTTTCCAGTTTGTCCAATCTGCATATCATTAGGAACAAATCCAGCGTCAACTGCTGCCCGAGAAGCACCAACTAAAACAATGAATATAAGTATTTTCAATTGCAGTTACTTCTGTCTTGAGTCTGGAGTGAGATCGAATGGACTGTGTCAGACCCAATGGTTAGTTAAAAAGGAAGTGCAATCTTCAGATGTAAATAAATAGTGGATGGGGGTTTTGGTAAATGGAATTTTCAAACGTAAATTTCTGTTCACCTGGACCTGACGAGGAGCAGTTGCAAAAAATGCAACTTTAGGCCAAGCCTACGCAGCAGTAGTACACAGGCTACTTCAGGCCCTCTCGCCCTCCACGGGAATCGCGGGCCCGCAGGTTGGATTCCTGCCAGAGGCCCGCGGGCCCGCAATAATATTCCTGGGGCACTTTCCATTTATTGGCCTGACCGGTCAGACCCAAATTTTTGTCTCTGTATCAATGGAAAGATCTGGTCGATGTTTCTCAAATATCTAGCGAAAATAGACCTCATTCTAATGTTATCTAAATTTTCCGGTCAGATAGGTCCGAAGCCCAAACGTTTTCTGTTCCATTCAATAATTTGACCGTTCTGACCGGTCTGGCCGTGTTAATGGAAAGCGCCCCTGGTCAAGTCTAAAAAAGTGCACAGAAATTTACATTCGAAAATTCCAAATACAAAAACCCACCCACTGCAAACAGAGATGTATATTATATACCTGCTGCTCCCATTTTATCAGCCAAATCATAAAGAAGTTGAAAGTTTTCACCGTTCTTCATTCCACGTCCTGAAAGGACAAAAGAGATTAAAATCAAATGTGTTGTTCATGGTAAAAATGGATGTTCAGATGTCGTACCTCCAGAAATAACCACACCGGCACTCGTCAGTTCAGGTCTGTCGCTTTTGCTCAGTTCTTGATTAATGAACTCAGAGAAAGGATTACTTGTATCCGCGTCTGGAGCTAAAAAGCATCAATGAAATGTAATTCACATTTTTATGTACAAATCTAGACCTTGGTTTCGTCACATTCTCTTTGATAAGGGAGTGGTCATTATGTATGGCGGGGCGGGGGGTGGCACCGAAGAGAAAAGGGTTGGGTAAACAAAATTTTGAGTGAGTAAAAGGTTGGGTAAATGAAAAACAAAACAACTCAAGGATTGGGTTATAAAAATTTATTGCCATTTCCACAGCATGACTCACTCGGATATTGAAGACTAAAAAGCAATGTCAACAATTATATGTCAATAGAATATGTAAATCAATAAGATATGTGAATACAATATATAAATCAATCTATTTCCATCATTTTCCGATTTATCAGGAGGCAAATGGTGTCTCCAAAGAAAGTACATGTGCAGACAACATGAAACTAATAGACTGCAGAAAATTGCACAAGCAGTTATCAAATTTATGAAACGAAAAATTGTTGTATCATAATATAGAAATAATGACGACATTGCAGTTGAAACCAGCACAGTGTTGTGGCGCCCACCACGCTTGCCTTTCAAGCGGGGAGACCAGGCTTCAATTCTTGGTCGGATCTCTACTCAAGGTCTTAAAATAATTGATGAGAAAGAGTCACCTTTACATTGACATCAGTAAATGGACCATTCCCCAATTAACCAAAATGTTGAACTCAACAAGTCTAGACAAAAATTTCATCACAGCTTGAAAGAGCATCACAAAATTAGTAATATTCCGGAGCTTCGTTGCGAAATGTTGTAAAATGCGGATAATATAGCCTTGCGAAGTTTGCAATTTTCAGTCATTTTAGATTACAAACGGGAAACGGTTACCACTTCTGTGCGTAATCTAAAATGACTGAAAATCACAAACTTCGCAAGGCTATATTATCCGCATTTTACAACATTATGCCACGAAACTTTGGAATATTGCTAATTTTGTGATGCTCTTTCAAGCTGTGATGACATTTTTGTTTAGGCTAGTTAAGATCAAAATTTTGGAAAAGTGGTAACCATTTCTCGTTTGTACATGTAATCTAAATTGACTGAAAAGGCTATATTATCCGCATTTTACAACATTTCGCAACGAAACTTTGGAATATTACTAATTTTGTGATGCTCTTTCATGCTATAATGGAATTTTGTCTAGACTTGTTGAGATCAAAATTTTGGTTAATTGGGGAATGGTCCATTGTAACGACTTTCGCGTCTTCTCGTATAAGGACGTTAGTTA